>BPUM01000429.1:0-55471 GCA_020521455.1 Prunus kanzakura
TGACTCAATCATTGGCGGAGGCTGGTTCCACCGGATCACGACATGAGGGAGTATTTTCCTTCGGAGGACGTAATAGTGCCATTATTTCCGACACGGAACGCACCAAGGGAACAGACTACGGGCATTGTTCACTTGAGGAGCCATGTGTAACGGTTTTCCTTTTTTGTTTTTTTGCATTGAATAATCTATTAAAAAAATTAAATTGGAAATGCAAGAAAATATTTATAAAAAATTACATTAAATTGAATAAAACGGCAATTAATTTTTTACCTCGTCGCCAAGATTTTGACCTCTTCGATGGAAGATGCCATAAGATGGTGAATAAAAATGAAAACTTGAAAGTAAATAAAATGTTGAGTAGAAAGTGAATAATAGTTGAATGAGAAGAAAATGAATGAGGATTTGGTGTTAAAAGTGAAGAGTATTGGTTGGTATTTATAGAAAAAAATTGTGTGATTTTTGGGTTTTATTTTTAAAAAAAAATTAATTAATTTTTTCATAATTTTATTGCAAAAAAATTGGCTTCTTTTGAATTGGAGGACAAAAACAGATCGAAGAGCCCAGACGACGCCACGTGGCTGCAAGCCGTTGGCGGAAACAGAGACGGGTGGGTTCACGTTCCAACAGTAAAAAAAATTTGATATATTTCGGGGGGCTGGCGTCAGCTCTGAAGTCACCGAAAATGAGGGCTAGAGCTCGGGCTCACCTTGCCCTCGGGCCAGCCCAGTCCCATGGGACCCACTGCTTACCCGGGCTAGCCCTAGTCGCTAGAAACGAAAGTTGGGCCCCAGCCTGAGCCGCTGGAGTTGCTCTAATACTCACGTTTTTGGCATGCATTATGCATACGTCTGTAATTAAAGTAAACATCTCAAATCTCAACAACTTTGTTGTTCAATCCTAATTAATTACATCCCTTATTATAATTGATAAATGGCTATCCTATATGTGGCCCATAAGTATAACAAAGAAGAAAATACTAGGCTGAACTTTGTTTTATTTGAAGACGTGAAGGACGCTCTAGTCTGTTTTATTTGAAGAATACTATTACTTCAATTACAGGAGAAATTTTAATATATTTCGGGTACATTACGTGGCTAATCACGGTTTTGGAACCGGTTCATCCCCCAAAATCAACAGTTTGAGCTACTTCAATATTATGGTCCACCTATGTCACTTAAAGGCCCAAAAGTACATTTCATCTTGTCATATATGGAATATTGTTTCTAAATAGTAGTTTAATTAAATTAAATAATACATAGTTGTGGAATGTATGAGTGTTGTACCATAGTTTTTTCTCAAAATAATAAAATAAGGAGGACCTTAAAATATAGTCATGCATGGTTGGAGATGGAAAAATTTAATCCTGCACTATTCTTTAAAAAATTAATATTTTGGACAGCTAAATTTTTAGCCATGGATTATATTTAGCCTTATAACTAGAGATGTCTATTTACTTTCTACTATCTAGAATGAATGAATGAATGAATGAATGAATGAATGCAAATGCCTATTGGTCACTCAAAATTACTAAATTAATTAATCACGTTTCAATCATGGTAATCAATCAATCACATTGGGTAATTCAAAGACTTTTCTGATGCCATCACATCAGTGATGATGCTCAAGGAAATCGAACTTAATCTTATTGAAGAGCCAAAACAAATAAAATTTAATATTAATTTGAAATGAATTTAAAAACTCCACACAAGAAATTGAAATATATGAATTACAATTCTCTTCTTCTTCTTTTTTTTCTTTGATTTATTTGTTTGTAGGGTTGAAATTTAAAACAATCGTCCACAACTGTCAAACCTATGTAAAACCGATAAGTTTTGCTTAAGAGAGAAGATGTGCATGTGTGAAAAGAATAATTAAAACTACGTACCACTCTTCTAAATCCATCATATGTCTGTAATTAAATCTATCACATGTCTGTAATTAAAGTACGTAAACATCTCAACAACTTTGTTGTTAAATCCTAATTAATGACATAATTATAAGAGATATTTAATAATAGGGAGATTCACTATTATACCAAATATAGGAGTCCATATTATAAAAAAAAACCCCTATATGAAATGGACTTTAGAAACACACCTAAAGCCCATTTACAACATAACAAAAAGGCTTTTAACTTCTTTTAAATTACAAAATTGCCATTAATTTCTTAAAACAAACCCAACTCCAAAACCTCATAAAAAAAACCCTATTTTTTGTGAGCCCCATGCATGTGCTTTTGAAGAAGATAAATTATCAAGTGTAGGCAAGAGCACGAATCATCTCGTGCAAATACATATCCAATAGCCAACATTAAAAGTGATGATGTCATTGATGATGTCAGCTGGATATATATATATATATATATAAGCCTTTTTAAATGTTTTCAATTCGTGTTATTTAAGAAAAAAATTATAAAAAATTACTGGTCATGACTATTGGAGCCCGAAAAATTATGTTTCCAATTTTGTAATGTTTTCAATGTTTTAAAATATTTAAAATGTTTTCAATTCATGTTTTCACACATACTTTTTAAATGTTTTAAATGTTCAATTCGTGTTATTTAACGTGTCACTCAAAAATCATAGCCCGAAAAAATTATTAAGATTCCTTCAGGATAAGACGTTCCACGTGGACACAAAATCTTATCAGAAATCTTGTAATATATGGAATATTGTCTCTAAATAGTAGTTTAGTTAATTAAATAATACATTGGTTATGACTGTTGGAGCTCGAAAATTATGCTTCCAATTTTTAAAGGTTTAAAATGTTTAAAATGTTTTCAATTCATGTTTTCACACATACTTTTTAAATGTTTTAAATGTTTCAATTCGTGTTATTTAAGAAAAAATTATAAAAAATTCAACACGGGTCACTCAAAAATCATAGCTTGAAAAATTATTAAGATTCCTTCAGGATAAGACGTTCCACGTGGACACAAAATCTTATCAGAAATCTTGTCATATACGGAATATTGTCTCTAAATAGTAGTTTAATTAAATTAAATAATACATAATTGTGGAATGTATGAGTGTTGTACCATAGTTTTTTTCAAAATAATAAAGAGTAATGCTATTTCCACCCACCTGTCCTATTTTCTCACCCACTTTATTTTTAAAATTTTAAAGACAAATTTGTCTCTTTGTAAAATTACTTCCAAGGACTTGAAAAAAACATATTTAAAAATTCATATAAAGTAAATTTATTTTCTTTCACAACACAATATATTAGTTTTTTCTTTAAAAAGGAAAAAAAGAAAAGGAAGCACAGTCGAATATGCAAACCTGCACAACTGCAACATCAAGGAAGCAATGCGATGAACTCACCATTCATCAACTTATGGCAATTCCCCTTTACAATAAAATTTTAAAAACGAAAAGAAAAAAAAAAAAACCCTCCCACACCAACCCTGATGGCAATTCCCCTTCATGGCCGTTTCTGCTATCTCCCTCTTTGTTTCTATTCCTTCATCCATCTCTCTTTCATGTACAAAGAACAATCTTATTTAACATCTGTTGTTCGTTTTCAAATTTTGCCCTTTTCTTCCTTAACATCAACAACGTAATCTTAATCTCAATCCTTCAATCTTTTCATATGGGTCGTCTCCATCTTCCTCAAAATTAAAAGAATAAAAAAATTGAAAAAATAAAAGATTGTACAGAAACCACCAGCCATCACGAACCCAGCACTACCTCCCCTGGTCAAACGCCTCCCACCACGAATTCGTCAATTATATGAGCAGATGGGATTTGCAAATAAGACTTGCTGGAGGGATATGGATCACAAGTCCAACTGAACCCCAATCAACTTATGGTAGATCCACAATCAACTTATATATTCCTTGTTTTCTAAAGAGAGAGAGAGAGAGAGAGAGAGAGAGAGAGAGAGAGGGCTGGTGGGCGGTGGTTGATGGTTCTTTTTTTATTTATTTATAATTGTTTGAATTAATAATTAAAGGGTATTCTAGGAATAACGGTGGGTGGGAAGATAGGATTGTATTTTTTCAAATTTATATGATGGGTGGGAAAATAAGACAAGGGGTGGAAATAACAGCACTCATAATAAAATAAGGAGGACCCTAAAATATAGCCCTGCATGGTTGGAGATGGAAAAATTTAGTCCTGCACTATTTTTTAAAAAATTAATATTTTAAAAGGCTAAATTTTTAGCCCTGTACTACCTGGAGATGGCCTAAGTATAGCAGCGAAGAAAATACCCGGCTTAACTGTGTTTTATCTGAAGACGTGAAGCACGCTTTAGTTTGTTATTATTTTTACCTTTCAAAACTGCCACATGGCTTGACTTTTTTTGCTGGCTTCAATTTTCTCTGTTTCGCTTTCGCGGGCCAACCCAACTATGGATACGTACAGCAAGAACAAGAAGCGAAAGCTGCATGAATGGTTTGGGTTTGCGTCATTATAAATAGCACAACAGGTTGGAGCTAGGAAAAGCAATAAGCAACGAGAGAGAAAGAAAGAGAGAAGTGAGTTTACATTTGTATACATTGGAAAAAAAAAACTCAATCATATTCAAGCACGAGCGAGAGATCATCAGAAATGGCAGCACTAGGGTCTTATGCGATTAAATCAATCGAACTCCAAAGATACTTGCTCTGCAATGAGGATGCTACTCTCCAATTCTCTGGAGAGGATAGTACAGTCGCAAACGCAAGTTTCGATTTGGAGGCGGGCGGTAGCGAAAAGGTGAATATAAAATCCTCCAACGGCCTATACTGGAGGAGGGTAGACCAAAACAGTTACCGTATTGTGTCCCTCGCTGTCGAGCCAAATGAAGATCAAAGCTCGTGGAGCAGTACACTCTTCAAGATTGTGAAGGATGAAAAGAACAAAGACCGAATCCTCCACGTGCAACTCGGACATTATATAGAGCCAAACCCTGTAGACAGTGCCCGTGTCTACGCACTCCAAAAAGACCCCAGCGACAACCAAATCGTTCAGTTCGAAAAGAAATGATCATCCTGTAAAGTTAGATGTTTGTGGGTAGCGTCGCTGGAAACCCTCACGAGACTTCACTCGTCCCATCAGGGTCACTTATGGGTTTAAAAGGCTTGTTGCATACGCTAAATGCAATCGCGTTCCCTGCGAAAGTGGCATTTTATTAAGTTTCTCTTCTGTTGTGATTTGGGTTTCAATAATATTGCATGCAGCTGCTGCTCATGCATTAATTTATGTAACCTATAGCTAAGACTATCTGTGAGAATAAAAGTTATGCTTCTTTCGTTTTACTATTCCGATCCAGATTACTTGATGCATTCATGCATTACTTCCATGATCCAAGAATTACTCGGGTCCTTGATTATTACAAGACCAGTGAGAATAATTGACACTGAGAATGTTAAAATATCACCACCAGACCACAGCCCAAGGAAAAATCCCAGCCAGCCCAACAATTAATCAGCCCATGCCCAATGACGGACCTAGGATCCGAACCCCGTAAGGTCATAGTGTAAATGTTCCAAAGAAAATTTAAGAATGGGTTATTTTTCTTATCTATTTTTTCTCTTCCAAATTTTATTCCTTTCTTGAAAAAATATACTTTGAATGTTTCAATTTGTCATTTTTTTATGTATGTTTTTGAGTGATTTCAATTCATAAAATTTCAAACCAAACCTACCAATTAACCAAAAAATGAAAAAACCACAACCACCTAATCAACAAAAATAAGCAAAAACTTCATCCAACAAATCAAACCAATAAATATAAATCATAAATTTCATCCATACAATTATAAATTTGATTTCCATTAAATTAAAACCAGCATACATCATTTTGATATTAAGATTTAGAACTTACTGCATTTTGTTCTAATTACAATGAAGAAAAACAAGTTTTATTTATTTATTTTAATATGGAGAAATTCTTAAGTGTTAAATAGTGGTGATAAAACCATGTTGTGGTCATCCTTAGATAAAATCACAAGTAAAGCTTGTCATTCATGGATTCTAATTTCTAAGCCTGTGATTGGAATTTGGGAGGAAGAAGTAATAATAAATGGAACAAAGTTGACTTGCTGATTCCAACAACAAAACAGGTTAAAAAGATTAAAAAGAAGCCAGCCCAACCAGAAGGGTTTGAGGCTTTGCTGTCTTGATTTCCCCTGCAAATGAATGCATGATACCATATTATTATTCATATGGGGACACAAAGATCAATGCTTGGGAAACTGATACAATTTAAGGACAATTTTGGACAGAGAGACTTTCAAATGTTTGAGAACACGTAACACAGTACTGCAAATGCATTAAAAGCAGAATAACGGTATAGACATAATGGGACTAAACAAGTAAAATTGTAACTCGTACCAGCTCACCATGGCATACTATGTATAGTTGATCAACTGCTTGCCCCTGCTCTATAATCACTTCTGCTAGAAGGAAAAACTCCTCATGAATTCTGGTTGCCTGATAAACCAGAAAGTACATATGTTAAATTCCTCTACTACAAAAGAAGCGAAGTCAGCATGTTGTTAATCAGATCAGATAAAATTACTGAAGACAGTGGCTTACAAACCGCTTTATGAAGCCTAAAGAGCAACCCTTAAACAGTGGAACTTCTTTGGTGTAGCTACGGTCATACTGTAACCTGAGATGGTTTTTAATTTCCTTACTTATGCCCCTGTCAAGCCTGTTTTTGTTCATGTATTTGATTAGTTCGGTCATCTTGTCCCTAAACTTTTCTGTTTTCGATCCTTTCACAATCAATGCAGCCATGTTACCCAGCAGATAAGCACCAGGAATCATGTCAAAAGACACATAAAATATGATGAATATCATCTCCCTCACATAATCACATTCACTGCATGCATCTCTCCATATCCTGGAAAACAAAAAAGGAAAAAGCATACGCGTTTATGACCCATCTTGAAAATAAATCAGGGATATTAAATAAGAAATGAATTAATAAGCTTAATTAATTGATTAATTACCAATCATTTAAAAATCACACATCACAACCGTACAGACAGACCTAAAGTTAGCCTAGAGAGGAGGAGCTTGTATTTAATTTATGGGCTATGTATTCGCGCCAAAATATAGAGTGGGCCCGATCCTTACTTCTTTCGTCCTGAAATACGAGGCCTAAGCCCAACTACAACTTTGGACCTGAACTCAGCCAGCCCAACTTAAAGTTCCTTTTCCCTTTTCGTTTTTTTTTTTGTTTTTTGTTTTGGGCTCTCTCTCTCTCTCTCTCTCTACCCTAAACTTTTTCTTTTTAACTCAAGGAAAATACTTCCCTCCTTGTTAGGTAAGTAAGAGCTACTACATCAGTGGTTGCTCAAAATGTAATTATCCTTTTGTTATATGATTTCATTTTTAATAAATTCATTTTAGCATGCTGAAGAGTTGCAGGCATCATCATCTTAATTAAAGATTATAATCACATAAGAAATTTAAAAGAAAAGAGAGAGTAAGAAAGAGCCAAGTCGAAGATCAATTGGAAATCCATTACCCAAAAAGGTTAAAAAGATCACATGGAAAAGCCGATGCTAGATTGTTGCTATGGTATGGTATGGTATGCCCTAGGAATCAAATCAAATCAAATCAAATCAAATCAAATAAGAAGAAGAAAGAAACCAAGGAGTTGAAAGCCGGCGAAGGGAACGATGAAAAGGGCAGGTTGGAGGATGAGAGAGACCAACGACACGAATTGATTCTTCAAGAACTTGGGCGCAGGAAGGATTAAGAGAAAGGCCAAGGCTGCCTCAGCTGCCACCACGTACGTCAGTACCATTCACTGCAACGCCATTTCGAGATCTCTCTTTGTAAGAGCATCTCCAAGGGAGATGTCAAATACCAAACATCAAATTTAAATTTGATGGCTGATGTGGCAATTTGACATCTTACACAGCTTTACACTCCACCCGATATGTCAAATTAAATTATTATTTTATTACATTTTAGTGTTGATTTATTTTTAATTAAATAGAACAAAAAAGAAAAAATAATAAAATATTCATTTGACATCTTGCTTTTGGGATGTCAAAAATAACATCTCAATCTTCAGCCTTCATTCCACATCAGCTTTGACACATCGGTTGGAGTGTGTGAGATGTTATTTATAGCTGTTAAATATCTATGTGGCACTTTTGACATATCGGTTGGAGATGCTCTAAAATTCGATTGCTTCGCTTTGATTTGATATTTGTTTGTGAGGTTGAGGCCTACTTAATTACTTGCTACTTGTTCTGAATCTGAATGCTGCTGTCTTGGCTGCCGCTTTGCCTTAAGGCCCCATTTGGTTCACGGAATGAATTTGATGGGAAATCATTTCCCATGTCATTTCCCAAGGAATGGGAAATGTTGATTCCTTTCCCATGTTTGGTAATGCCGGGAAAGTGATCCGGAAATATCACTTTATTTCCTTTCCCATGTTTGTTTTGAGTAGGAATGGAAAACAAATTTTGTTTAGTTTCCTAATTGTACCCCTATTTTAAAAAAAAAAAAGGAATACCAATAATTGTTGGATAAAAATTGTAATTATGAATTGTTAGTAAGGACAAATTAGTCAAAAAAAATTGTATTTAATGCTAGTTTTACTTTCCCATGGGAAGGGAAAGTGAAACCCAAGGAGGAAGGAAGGATTCACTTTCCCTCCTACTTTCTCATGTGCTAGGAATCGCTTTCCCATGCCTGACTTACCAAACATGGGAAATGAATTGATTTCCCATGCCCAAGATTCCTTTCCCATGAACCAAACGCAGCCTAAAAGGCATAATCACGAAGCAAGCATGCAAAGCATAAGTAGCTAAAGCAAAGAAGACTGAGAGGACCGGCCATGGTTTGGGAACCGGTTCACTCGCCCAAAATCAACAATTTGGGCTACTTCAATATTATGGTCCACCTCTGCCACTTAAAAGGCCCAAAAGCACATTCCAATTATGTATTTACATTTGGCCCTTTACTTCATTTTGGGCCCAAAATAATATTATTGGCCGGACCAAAAAATATGCCAACTTAATTATTAGCTACCAGGCTGCCAGCTGGAACAATTATTATTATTATTTTGGTAAAGATTAGCTGGAACAATCCCTTGAACCTTTGTTTTTCAATCCTATTTCATAAATGCCTATGGGCCTCCACAATTTATTTTCTCACCATTTATTTCGAGTGCCGCTAAACGAACCCTAAAATTAACTGAGTACACCCTATTATCATAGTAGTTTTATTAAATTACTAATTTACCCTAATATAAAATGACTAAAAAAGAGATTATTTTTTTTGTGGGACTGCTTTAGAAGATTTACATCACGTCTTCATTTCATGTGATTTTGTTTCTGCTTTTTGGGAGACTAGTCCATGGTGGAGGCTTTTACAAAACAGTGCTAACCTGAATTTTAAATGTTGGCTTGTGCAACTGTTTGGTGACTCATATAAAGAGTTTGTAGAACAAGCTTTGATGGTGTTGTGTACGATTTGGAATGAGAGGAATTTTGTTTTATGAATAGGCAGGCGACGTGGAATGTTGGAAGTGGTTAATTGTGCTATGCAGGTGTTGCACCAATTCCAGGAGCACAACTTTCCTAAGGGTGTTGTCCTTGCTTGTGCAATAGTAAAATGGGGTAGACCCCCCGTGGGTTTTTAAAAACTCAATTTTGATGGGGCTTTATGCGAACAAACTGGATTTGCTGGTTTCAAGAGGGTTTGCTGCTTCTTGGTTTATGATTTTAGTTTTATTGGTTAGATATGCAAACCTAAAATTTGAAAAGAAGGCACAAATTCATGTAAAAAGAGAAATCAAGTTTAGAATGTTGTTTGATAGAGTGTATTAGGGTGCACCAAGGATATTTTTGGTAGTTAAATAGGGTGTACTTAGTTAATTTTACATTTTAATTAAAATATTAGGGTGTACTTAGATCATATGGTGTACTCAGTTAATTTTAGGGTTCGTTTAGCAGCACTCTTTATTTCTTGTGTGAATGCAAATGCCTATGGGTCTCTCTCAAAATTACTAATCACGGTTCAATCAATCACATGGCCATGGACATGGTTTTTCTTTTGTATTAAAGATACGTTCCAATCAATCAATCACATTGGCTAATTCAAAAGACTTATCTGATGCCATCAGATCAGTGTTGATGCTCAAGGAAATCCAACTTAATCTTATTGAAAACCAAAACAAATAAAATTTAATATTAATTTGAAATTAATTTAAAAGCTTCACACAATAAATTGAGATATATGAATTTATATTCTCTTCTTCTTTTACTTTTTTTTTCTTTGATTTATTTGTTTGTAGGGTCTAAATTAAAAACAATCATCTGCAACTGTCCTAAACCTACGTAAAACCAATAGATTTTGCTTAAGAGAAAGGGTTTTCTCAATTAAAAAATAAAATAAAACTGTGTATGTGTGAAATGAACAATTGAAACTACGTATCACTCTCCTAAATTTATTATACATCTCTAATTAAACCTATCAATCATACGTCTGTAATTAAAGTATGTAAACATCTCAACAACTTTCTAATTTTGTAGAGAGTTTCATGAGGGTGTTTTAGAGAGCTGAGGAGGGTTTCAAGGAGGAAGAGATAAGGTTTTTAGAGAAGGGGGAAAGTATGAAAATTATTTGTCGAGATGGATAAGGTTGTTAGTGACAAGCATCGTCTTATAAAAATCAAGTGGCCTTTTTTGTAAATAAAAACTGTCATATTTTGCCTACAATTAATGACGGTGTTAACAAAAATGTCGTTCTTACATATGTAAAGACGATGGTTATTTAAAAAAATGGTCGTCTATTACATATAATAGATGACCCTTTTTTTAAATAACCGTCGTCTATATAAAAAAAGGCCACTTGATTTTTAAAAGACGACGCTTGTCACTAACAAGCGTCATCTTTTAAAAATCAAGTGGCCTTTTTTTGGTTCAGCGTGTTTTAAAAGACGACGCTTGTTAGTGACAAGCGTCATCTTTTAAAAATCAATCTAACTCTAAAAGTGTATAAGATGATATATCATGACGGTTTTAAAAACACTGTCGTCTTTTAAAACATAACGACGGTTTTAAGATGTATCGTCGTCTATGTTGTGTCGTGGTTTAACTATTTTGTAGTAGTGATAATCAAGGGTGATGAAAATATCCAACGATGACAGCATTTTGTTAATCAGATCAGATAAAATTTCAGAAGACAATGGCTTACAATCTGCTTTATGAAGCCTAAAGAGCACCCTTTAAATAGAGTAACTTCTTTGATGTACGGCTCATATAATTTATGGGAAATCTGCAAAGAAGAAACAATAGATTTTAGTACAGTTTCACAATCAGCAGTACGCCAATCGAAATAAGATCCTATGTATAGTGTATGCTACTTGGCCACCAATCACCTCATATGTTGGTTATCTTTATATTAATACTTAAAGACAAGACGATAGAAGGTCAGCATGACAGCATCTAAGATGACAAATTCTTGTTTTCATAGTTCAGTGTTCACCAAATGAAGCAAAACCATTCTATAGGCTTGTCCTCTTATAGTACAAATAAAATTTATACAGTGTCCGGAAGACAAGGCATCATAGGCTAAAAACAAAATGTGTCGAGTAAATATAAAAACTAAAAACCAAGTATAAGAAAGCGATTATTTGATTAAATTCCAAATCCATAGTTTTCAGCCCGAATCTAAACAACTACCTTGCTGCGAATATGTCCCAAAGAAGAGCGGCTTCGGTGTAGCTACGGTCATACTGTAACCTGAGATGGTTTTTAATTTCCATACTTATGCCCCTATCAAGCCTGTTTTTGTTCATGTATTTGATTAGTTCAGTCATCTTGTCCCTAAACTTTTCTGTTTTCGGTCCTTTCAGAATCAATGCAGTCATGTTACCCACAAGAGTGGAACCATAAATTTTTCAATAGGTGGGCTAGCTAAAGTTATTAGCTTAAATTCTAATGCTCAATTTTTTTTAAAATTACAATTTCTATAGTTTTTCTAGAAATAAAAGTATACATTAAATCATATAAACCATGCACATAAGGTGACACCACAATGGAAAAGTAGGCCAAACTCTCCCCCTCCCCCCCAAGTGCACCCGAGTTCAATTCATGTAGGAGACAATCTTGAGGCAACCCAATAATACTCTCCCTCCCTAGCTAATAACAAAAAATAAATTATATAAACCACGCTAGTTCATAGTTCCATTGACTAAAGTTATTAGCCATCAAATTCAATTTTGATACATATTATTTGACATCTCCAATGCTCTTAAGTGAGCAAACAAATTAAATATAAGATGATCATAAACCTATAGGTTGAGTGGACAATGGGTTACTAGGCTACATTTGGATGAACTACTAATCTTTTATAGAGTTAAATCACATTAAAATACATACAATATTTGTAAATATTTTTTAAAGGCTGCCTGGGCTAGAGCCCATGGTAGCCTTGTTGCTAGTTCCGCCCATGGTTACCCAGTAGATAAGCACCAGGAATCATGTCAAAAGACACATAAAACATTATGAATACCATCTCCCTCACATTCACTGCATGCATCTCTCCATATCCTGGAAAACAAAAATGGAAAAAGCATACACATTTATGACCCATCTTGAAAATAAATAAGGGATATATAATAAGAAATGAATTAAGAAGCTTAATTACCAATCATTTAAAAATCACACATCACAACCGTAAGCCCAGAGCGGAGGAACTTGTATTTAATTTATGGGCTATGTACTCGCGCCAAAATATAGAGTAGGCCCGACCCTTACTTCTTTCATCCTGAAATACGAGGCCTAAGCCCAACTACAACTTTGGACCTGAACTCAACCAGCCCAACTTAAAGTTCCTTTTCCCTTTCCCTTTCCGTTTTTCTTTCTTGCTCTCTCTCTCTCTCTCTCCATATGTACTAAATCAAAAAAGTTTTTCTTGCAAGTTCTATAGGAAAGTCATGAATTCCGTGATTTGATTTTTTCTTTTTTATCATAGGAAAATACTTCTTTCCTTATTAGGTAAGTAAGGAGTTCAATTTTCCTGTTACTATTTCTTCAATGCCCATCCTGTTACCCATCTAACTCTTTGACACATCTCATCCCACTTAACCCAAGTTAACAGTGTTAACTTTTGATTAAATTAAAAATAAAAACTCTAATAATTGAAGGAAAAAAAAGAGACCCATCATAAATCTTCTAGGAAGGGAAAGCATCAGAGAAATCAAAATGGTTTCGGCAATGTTCATGAAGAAGCCAGACAAGGCAAATGCTTTAAAGCAGCTGCGAAGTCATGTGGCCATGTTTATGGCTTGAATAAGAGATAACTTCTTGAATTTTTATTTTTTTAAACAAAAGAAAACCCAACATCGAACTCCCACCCACCCCAAATCCGTCAACAACCTCACCTTGCCGGTGCAGCCCCCTCTCCTCCTTGTCGTCGGAAAAGCCTTTTCTCTCTCTTTCTCCCCCTTCATTATGGATCCAGAACTATATTCTTCCGTTACTCTTCTAGCTTGTTCTTTGAAAGAGAGAGAGATCGAAAGGGAAGCAAAGAAATCAAGGGAAAGAGAGAAAGAAGGGGGGACAGAGGTAGATAAAGGGAATTGCCAGCGGCAAGAAGGAGAGTTTTGATGGCCGACTGGTTTGGGGTTGCTGAGGATTGAGGGTGGGTACGAGTTCGGTCTTGGCTTTCTTTTTTGCCCTCCAATCAGGAAGTAGACTAATTAGAAAGGTTAAATATGCATGTTGGAATTATTTTTTTAAGGAGCTTATATATATATACACTAAAGTTTCAGGACACATACAAGTACAACTTGGTTGCTTAAATAAAGATTTTAAGTCGTCTATTAAATGGTTTTAAACGTGTTGGTTGCAGAAAGAAGGCAGTAATCATGTTACTTTTAGGTATACGCAATTGGGCTGATATTTAAACAATAATAGTTTCAAGAAGACCATAAGGTCAGTCATCCCTGCCTCACAAACCAGATGAACATTCAGATTGTACCTGTCTTTTGATAGAACACTTGCTCCCGCTTCTAATAGGAATTCTGCCATTGGATATAAGCCTTCTGAAGTAACTACGTGAAGCGTGTTGAAGTGAGTCTCCTAATTAATCAAGGAGATTTATTTCCTTGATTAATTAGGGAATTTACTTTCCTATTTTATCGATTTATTTCATTTGGTTAATTAAGAGATTTACTTTCCTATTTTATAGAGTTGTCAAATCATTGTATAATTAGGAGATACTTTCCTAATCCTTTACTGGATCTAATTCCTTGTAAAGCTCTCATGTAAACTCTTATATATACCTCCTTATGGAGAAGAATAAAAATAAGAACCTCACATATTCAAACCATATTCATATTTTAGCATGATATCAGAGCAATCGATCCTCGGTTGTCTCTAAATTCTCATATCAAAATTTCTCATCCCCTCCTCTTCAAGGGGAGGAGGGGGAGTGAAAAAGGATCTATTTCTCTTTCTCATGGAGATTTTGCCTCTTTCTTGACTCCGACATACCCTTCTCTTCAGGGGGAGAAGAGAATTGAAGAGAAGTTTCTATGTTCTTAAGCCGTGTTCACAGGGTTTCTGTGTCCTTTAGCCGTGTTCACAGGGTTTCTGTGTCCTTTAACCGAATTCACAGGGTTTCTGTGTTCTTAGCCGTGTTCACAGGGTTTCTGTGTTCTTTACATTCCTCGTATCATATTCCTTATATCCTCGTATCGAATTTTCTTGAAACACAAATCGTATTTCTCGTATCGAATTTCCTCGTATCGTATTCCTGATATCCTCGTATCGTATCCTCGTATCCTAAATCAAATTCCTTGTTCAGATTCAGATCTTCATACCCACATCCTCATATACTCTTATCCCGAAACCCTAAACACATCTTTTTTATCTTATTCTTAAATCCTTCCGCTGCCATGGATATCGTTTCCAAATTCTCCCAAATCCACATTCCTCAAATCTAAAGTCCTCAAATGCCTTACCTCAAATTTCTCATACTCAAATCAAATCCCTCAAATCTAAAGTCCTCAAATGCCTTATCTCAAATTTCTCATACTCAAATCAAATTCCTCAAATCTTATACACATACCTCTCAAATCCAATTCCTACATCAAATTCCTCCAATCAAAATCCCTCACATTCTCATATCACTTTTTACTTCTCTTATTGTAGACTCAAAATGACCGGTCGCCCGAAGCAAGCGACCGGACGCCCGAAGCAAGCGACTGGTCGCCCGAAGCAAACGACCGATCGCCCGACGCAAACGACCGGTCTCCAAAGACTCTGCCTGAATTACATGGATTATCGACTTGGGTGCTACGAATTTCTTGACTCACTTACCAAGTTGGGCATTTGTGACGTATATGCACCAACTTGAGGAGGAGTGTTGAAGTGAGTCTCCTAATTAATCAAGGAGATTTATTTCCTCGATTAATTAGGGGATTTACTTTCCTATTTTATAGATTTATTTCCTTTGGTTAATTAAGAGATTTACTTTCCTATTTTATAGAGTTGTCAAATCATTGTATAATTAGGAGATACTTTCCTAATCCTTTACTGGATCTAATTCCTTGTAAAGCTCTCATGTAAACTCTTATATATACCTCCTTATGGAGAAGAATAAAAATAAGAACCTCACATATTCAAACCATATTCATATTTTAGCATGGTATCAGAGCAATCGATCCTCGGTTGTCTCTAAATTCTCATATCAAAATTTCTCATCCCCTCCTCTTCAAGGGGGGAGGGGGAGTGAAAACGGATCTATTTCTCTTTCTCATGGAGATTTTGCCTCTTTCTTGACTCCGACATACCCTTCTCTTCAGGGGGAGAAGAGAATTGAAGAGAAGTTTCTATGTTCTTAAGCCGTGTTCACAGGGTTTCTGTGTCCTTTAGCCGTGTTCACAGGGTTTCTGTGTCCTTTAACCGAATTCACAGGGTTTCTGTGTTCTTAGCCGTGTTCACAGGGTTTCTATGTTCTTTACATTCCTCGTATCGAATTTTCTTGAAACACAAATCGTATTTCTCGTATCGAATTTCCTCGTATCGTATTCCTGATATCCTCGTATCGTATCCTCGTATCCTAAATCAAATTCCTTGTTCAGATTCAGATCTTCATACCCACATCCTCATATACTCTTATCCCGAAACCCTAAACACATCTTTTTTATCTTATTCTTAAATCCTTCCGCTGCCATGGATATCGTTTCCAAATTCTCCCAAATCCAAATCCCTCAAATCTAAAGTCCTCAAATGCCTTATCTCAAATTTCTCATACTTAAATATCAAATTTCTCATACTCAAATCAAATCCCTCAAATCTAAAGTCCTCAAATGCCTTATCTCAAATTTCTCATACTCAAATCAAATTCCTCAAATCTTATACACATACCTCTCAAATCCAATTCCTACATCAAATTCCTCAAATCAAATTCCTCCAATCAAAATCCCTCACATTCTCATATCACTTTTTACTTCTCTTATTGCAGACTCAAAATGACCGGTCGCCCGAAGCAAGCGACCGGACGCCCGAAGCAAGCGACCGGTCGCCCGAAGCAAACGACCGATCGCCCGAAGCAAACGACCGGTCTCCAAAGACTCTGCCTGAATTACATGGATTATCGACTTGGGTGCTACGAATTTCTTGACTCACTTACCAAGTTGGACATTTGTGACGTATATGCACCAACTTGAGGAGGAGTGTTGAAGTGAGTCTCCTAATTAATCAAGGAGATTTATTTCCTTGATTAATTAGGGGATTTACTTTCCTATTTTATAGATTTATTTCCTTTGGTTAATTAAGAGATTTACTTTCCTATTTTATAGAGTTGTCAAATCATTGTATAATTAGGAGATACTTTCCTAATCCTTTACTGGATCTAATTCCTTGTAAAGCTCTCATGTAAACTCTTATATATACCTCCTTATGGAGAAGAATAAAAATAAGAACCTCACATATTCAAACCATATTCATATTTTAGCAGCTGTTCGCTGATCATAATTTTTCGTATTTGGGTTAATGTCATTCGCTAAGAGCCTTTTTAGAAGGTCCAAATTCCTCCTTGCTACCGTAATACAGAGAAATTCACCAGCATCATCAATAGTAAGCGACGCCCCCGCCTTAACAAGTAAAGAAGCTACTTTATCGTGCCCATTTTTAATGGCTTCAAGCAAAGGAGTGTTCCCAAATTTATCTAATATTAAAGTAACATTCAGGGTTAATCAACAATAGTAGTAGTAGTAACTAATAAGATTTCTTCAGAAAATACATGATCCAGTTGAATTTTTCTGCAGAGCTCGTTAGAAGATCACCTGAAATCTCAGCGTCTGCTCCTTGATCAATAAGGAAACGAGTGATATCTTCATAACCTTTTGATGCTGCAACAAGCTGCGGGAAACAAATAAAGATGAAGTAAACCACACGCACATACATATCAGCAGGGGTGTCATCAAAGAGAAGTTATTTATCTTATTCTAGCACCATTGTTCTAATTTATAAAGACCTTCCATCATAATCCATCTTGTTTCGATCTGCTCCTGCTCCAATCAAACACTTTACTCGATAGTAATCTCCATCATAGGCAGTACAATTTACTTTCATAATTAACTACATTTCATGATTTCCAATATATACTATGTGTTTGTACCATATTTGGAAAATGGGCCAAAAATAGTTTTATTCTCTAAAAAAGATTTATTAAGCCCAGGCCCAATCTCTTTCATTTAGAAACGACAAAAATGACTTTTTTTATTTTGGGCCGGCAGTGGGCAAAAGCTTCTCAAAAGCTCATAGTACGAAAGGACCCCAGCTTTGGTCCACATTAAAGTTTTGGAGGACAAAATTAAGAAACAGGTATGTGTGTCATTGAGCATTATGATTTTGAGAAAAATAAATATGAATTTGTACTGCTGTTATTCTATAATAACTTTGTTAAACAGTATAGTGAATGGGAATTGGAGACATCAGTGGGTGCTCAAAATGTAATTATCCTTTTGTTATATGATTTCATTTTTGATAAATTCATTTTAGCGTGCTGAAGAGTTGCAGGCATCATCAACTTGATTAAAGATTAGAATCACATAAGAAATTAAAACGAGAGAGAGAGAGAGAGAGAGAGAGAGAGAGAGAGAGAGAGAGAGAGAGAGAGAGAGAGAGAGAGAGAGAGAGAGAGAGAAGTAGTTAGAAACTGACGGATTTCTCATAGCGGTCACGCTCAACAGCGGTGCAGATCTCAGAGGTGCAGGACAGGCGGTGCTCATTCTTCCAATATATATCTACACAGAATTTAAAAGAAAAGAGAAAGTAAGAAAGAGCCAAGTCAAGGATCAATTGGAAATCCATTGCCTAAAAAGGACAACAAGATCATATTGAAAATCCGATGCTAGATTGTTGCCATGGTATGGTATGCCCTAGGAATCAAATCAAATCAAATAAGAAGAATAAACAAACCAAGGAGCTGAAAGCCGGCGAATGGAACGATGAAGAGGGCAGGTTGGAGGATGAGAGAGACCAACGACACTAATTGATTCTTCAAGAGCTTGGGCGCAGGAAGGGTTAAGAGGAAGGCCAAGGCTGCCTCAGCTGCCACCACGTAAGTCAGTATCATCCACTGCAAAGCCTACTTAGGGCCAGTTTGGCATTGCTGTGCTGTGAAAATAATCGCTGTCAGATTTGCTGTGAGAGAAATCAGCTGTGAGAGAACACAGTTTGGCGTTTGGTAAACTTTTTGTTAGAAGTGTTGTTGGTATAGATTCCCGTATAATCAAAAAATAATTGATGCATAATCATTAAACCCAGCGCCTCTTTGAAACTGATTCCTGTATAATCAGAAAATGAAAGCACCTTATTAGCTGCTTTCCCAAATAGCTTTCTCTCACAGCAATTTTTAACAATAAGTGATTTTCTCATAGTTTACCAAACGGGTTGGGCTTCCCAAATTTTTTAAAAAATCACTTATTACCCCAAATAAGCAATACCAAACGGGCACTTAATTACTTGCTAGTTCTTCTGTATCTGAATGCTGCTGCTCTGGCTGCCGCTTTGCCTTAAAATTAAAAGGCTTAAGCAAAGAAGCAAGCAAAGCACAAGCAAAAGTTGCTAAAGCAAAGAAGACTGAGAGGACCGGCCATGGTTTCGGAACCGGTTCACTCGCCCAAAATCAACAGTTTGGGCTACTTCAATCTTATGGTCCACCTCTGTCACTTAAAAGGCCCAAAATCACATTCCAATTATATATTAGCAGCCCAAAATGAACAATTGGTACTCCCACTTCCTTAAACCTATTGTCTGTCTGTAATTAAACACCAACTTTGTCATAGTCCAAATTTGAGCTCATATGTCATGGTAAAGCGATGAGTTTTATTCGTGACATCGTTATCTTCTAATCAACAGG
Organism: Prunus kanzakura; assembly: GCA_020521455.1. Classification (NCBI taxonomy): domain Eukaryota; kingdom Viridiplantae; phylum Streptophyta; class Magnoliopsida; order Rosales; family Rosaceae; genus Prunus; species Prunus kanzakura. The sequence continues at coordinate 19,337 of BPUM01000429.1, forward strand.
TCATGGGCTCAAACCTGAGCTCGGAGCCCAAACTTGCAGCTTTCCGAGTTTGCTCTTTGTGCGCGCGTATCGCCAACTCCTCTTCAATTACTTCCGCCACCTGTTCTCCAACTCCTCTTCAATTTATTAATGAAGTTCACACCAAGGACATGCTAATTCTTTCTGTCTTATGGAGATGTTTATCTACTACCTAGAATGAATTAATACAAATGCCTATGGGTCTTTCAAAAGTACTAAATTAATTAATGACGTTTCAATCAATCACATGGTTTTGTTTTGTATTAAGGAGAAGTCTAGAATGCAATTATAAAAATGGAGCATCCACATTGGGTAAATTCAAAAGACTGACAAAAAGAATTCACATATATGATATCAGTGATGATGCTCAAGGAAATCGAACTTATTGAAAACCAAAACAAAGAAAATTTGGCCAGCAAACTATCAAGGAATTAATGTGTGGTCATAGGACTTAAATTGGCATTTTAAAGTTAGATACATACACAAGGCCGGTATTAAGATTTTGAAGGCCCTGTGCGAACCTTAAACTGGGACCTCACATAAGCTAACACAAACTTACACCATTACGTAATGCCATACAATAAATATTTTTTTTCTTCTTAAAGTGACTAAAGTACCCCTACTTCTAAGGGCAAAATTGAAATTTCACAAAAGAATTGAATTTGATTAAATTGATTAAATTGGATCAGGGATGTTACACCTTTTGAATAATCACCAAGATTGTGACAATGAGTCTTTGTCATAATAGATCATATTCAGATATTAAATATTTTTTAACACCTAATTTATTTTGTATCAATATTCCCAGAACATCATTAATTGGATGCGACTTTTTTGGTTGAGTTAGTTGGATGCATTATTTTTGCAAAATTAAATATCTTTTTAACACCTAATTTATTTTGTATCAATATTCCAAGAACATCATTAATTAGATGCAACTTTTTTGATTGAGTTAGTTGGATGCATTATTTTTGCAAAATTAAATATCTGAGCATATATAAAAAAAAATCGTGTACCACTTTACTAACCACATTTTTAATTGAGGTGAGCCCTATATATGGAAGTCTTATCTCTATGGGCACTTGAAAATAAAAAATCTACATGAGTAATTGAAGAGCTAGCGTCAAGTCAATGATGGGGACATACGCACATGACAAGCAATGTCTACACATAGGAATATAGATATTATTGGGGGCAATTAGAATATATTCTTGCTGAAGAATATATATATAGTGTCATGCATGTAGTTGAAAGATTCAGTGTCATCATTTGAGGAATGAGGTGCTAAGTCGTTGGATCTATTTCAATGAAATCATGTGGTTGAGATTGATTTAAGTGTTTAAACTTGTTTGTGTCTAATGACTTGCCAAAAACCCACACGTACGTACGCTTTACTACGTAGCAAGGCTACTATAACTCGTCCACGTGTTATAATATGGATGGGCAATATGGTTAATATTTCCCACTTTTATGATATAATATCAATAAATATCCACTTATATATTCTAACAAATGAGTTATACCATGTGACATACTCTCATACTACGTACACTATAATTACTCACACTTAAAGCATCCACAATGGGGTCCCCAAACCACCTTCTTAGACAAATTTTAGGGAGGAATTGGAAAAATACAACTCAAACCATGCTCCCTATTCATCTCCTAAAATAGAGAGACCTCTAGGAACTCCTAAATATGAGGAGAGAGAAAGAACTCCTAGTAGCTCCTTATAATTTAACGATGTTTTGTTTTATGCATAGTTTAAACTTTTAATTAATACAAACTATTTTTTTTATTTTATAGAGATGATAACCAATCATATTGAATTAAAAAATAACTATAGTATTTATGACTTCCTAATTTAGGGAGTATGATTGGAGTTCAAATTTTATAGAGTTCCTAAATAACTTTTGTGTGATTTTAGCTAAATTTTTACTAAAGAATAAGGAGCATGACCTTTGCCTACATAATTACTGACTAATTCCTTGTGATCGGGTATTTATTATTTCAGTATGTGGTTGTGAAAGTAGCTGGGATATTGAATGTTGGTGTTGACATTGGACAAGCTGCTTTAAACAGTGGTTGCAACATTATGTGATTGAGAGACAGCATATCAGTTTTTATCTTTCAACGAAAATAATAAGTTTAAAAAAAAACAAACCAAAATTTTAATTTGACCCTAATTGTCATTATGGTGGTTTTGCTGCTAGCTAGGTCACATTTGCATACGACTCTGTTCTTTAAAGAAATTTTACTGGTCCTTTACGTAATAAATTTTCAACTATAATTTTTATAAAAAAAATTGTCAAATGATTAAAAAAGAGAGCCAGGGAGAGATATTGGTGATGATTATTACTTACAAAAAATAATGTGTTTGCCTTTTTAATTATTATGATTATTAATTGTTGTTACAAAAAAAAAAAGAACTAAAAATATGATTGATCCACACAAGCGGGTTTTGAAGTCACGTCCTGAATGGAAGTTGAGGCCCTGCAAACCAATACAACTAGAAATGCCTTTGTGTCAAAAATTTGCTCGCTGAGTATATATATACATTTATTAATATATACATATATTATACACATAAAAAAATTCAGGAGCCTGTGCGGTGGCACCACTTGCACACCCTCAGGGCCGCCCTTGCACGTACACACAGTCTAGTTTTGTAGACCCTCCAATAATTATATGGTTTTTCAAGAGAGATTAATTTTTTCAGCCGATGTGGTTTTCAGGTGCTTAATTTGCTTCCTTCTTTGATCTAGCTTGGTTATGAAATGAAACCCAGCGCATGTTATCTTCCCTAAGATTAAGAATGACCGGGGCTTCAGCCCTCTGTGTACGTGTGTCGTCTCTGTCTACAAATTTTAAATAAAAAACAAGCTCATCAGGACTATAAATATTAGGGTCATCTTCTTTTTTTTCTTTGATTTATTTGTTTGTAGCACCATACTTGCCTTTTTAACTAATTCTATTCATGTACGTTTGAGAGTCTCAAAGTTATCCATTCTGCACTTGCAGAAAGGAAAATTAATTAGTTGGATCAGCAAATGTTTAATTTGGCAGGCAGGGAAAAAAAGAAAAAAAAAAGAAGAAGAAAAAGATGCCAACTTAACTAGCAATATTATTGTGCTAGGGAGGACGATGTTGAGGAGGATAATGTAAATTAAAGCGATAGATTTTGCTTGAAGCTGTGCTGTGTAAAAGGAAACCTACATGCATTATGCATACGTCTGTAATTAAAGTAGACATCTCAAATCTCAACAACTTTGTTGTTCAATCCTAATTAATGACATCCCTTATTATAATTGATAAATGGCTATCCTAATAGTAGAAATAACATAATCAAGTTCACATTAAGCACCGAAACAACAAAGAAGAAGATACTAGGCTGAACTTTGTTTTATTTGAAGACGCGAAGCACGCTCTAGTTTGTTTTATATGAAGAATATTATAACTTCAATTGTAGGAGAAATTTTTATATGCTTTGAGTGCACCACATTACTGGTCATAATTTTGGAACCGGTTCACTCGCCCAAAATCAACAGTTTGAGCTACTTCAATACTATGGTCCACCTCTGTCACTTAAAACGCCCAATAGTACATTCCAATTTTATAATAAGCAGCCCAAAATGAACAATATCATATCATGGGAGCTAATAATATTTTGGTCCATCACTTAAAAGCCCAAAATTAATTTAACCCAAAACAATTATAAGTTAACTCTTAATTACTTGAACTATAAACTTCATTCACAAACCATATAGTTAAGTCCAACCCCCAAAATATATATATATATATATAGTTAATGTCTATCTAGAATGAATTAATGCAAATGCCTATATGTCTAAATTAATTAATGACGTTTCAATCAATCACATGGTTTTGTTTTGTATTAAGGAGAAGTCTAGAATGCAATCATAAAAATGGAGCATCCACATTGGGTAAATTCAAAGACTGATAAAAAGATTTCACATATTTGATATCTTATTAGTGATGCTCAAGGAAATCCAACTTATTGAAAACCAAAACAAAGAAAATTTGGCCAGCAACTTTCAAGGAAATGTGTGTTCATAGGACTTGAATTGGCATTTTAAAGTTAGCTACGTACGCACAGTCTAGTTTTGCAGACCCTCCAATTATATGGTTTTTCAAGAGAGATTTTTTCAGCCGATGTGGTTTTCAGTTGCTTAATTTGCTTCCTTCTATGACCTAGCTTGGTTTGGTTTTGATGAAATGAAACCCAGCACATGTTAATATGTTATGTTCCCTAAGATTAAGAATGACCTGGGCCTTCAGCCCTCGCTGTTCAGTCCTAATTAATGACATTATTATAATTGATAAATGGCCTTGGCCCATAAGTACAAGTAGTAGAAATGAAATTACATAATGGTGGCTATGGCCCATCAGTACAAGTAGTAATGGTGGCTATGGCCCATCAGTACAAGTAGTAGATATAAGTATAAGTACGAGTAGTAAAAATGAAATTACATAATGGTGGCTATGGCCCATCAGTACAAGTAGTAGATATACGTACAAGCAGTAGAAATGAAATTACATAATGGTGGCTATGGACATAATGGTGGCTATGGCCCATCAGTACAAGTAGTAGATACAAGTAGTAGATATACGTACAAGCAGTAGAAATGAAATTACATAATGGTGGCTATGGACATAATGGTGGCTATGGCCCATCAGTACAAGTAGTAGATATACGTACAAGCAGTAGAAATGAAATTACATAATGGTGGCTATGGACATAATGGTGGCTATGGCCCATCAGTACAAGTAGTAGATATACGTACAAGCAGTAGAAATGAAATTACATAATGGTGGCTATGGCCCATCAGTACAAGTAGTAGATATAAGTACAAGTAGTAGAAATTACATAATGGGCCCAAAATAATATTATTGGCCGGACCCAAAAAAAACAGAAAAAAGATATTATTAACACAATTAATTAATGACGTTTCGATCAATCACATCGTTTTGTTTTGTATTAAGGAGACGTTTCAATCAATAAATCAATCACATCGTTTTGTTTAGTACAGCAAGAAAAAGAAAAAGAAGCGAAAGCTGCATGCATGCATGGTTTGGGTTTGCTTCATTATAAATAGCACAGCAGGTTGGCGCTAGGAAAAGCAATAAGCAACGAGAGAGAAAGAAAGAGAGAAGTGAGTTTACATTTGCATACATAAAAAATAAAAAAACTCATTCATATTCAAGCGCGAGCGAGAGATCATCAGAAATGGCTCAGCAATTACAACCAGGGTATTATGCGATTAGATCAGTCGAACGCGGTAGATACTTGTCCTGCAAGCCGGATGCTACTCTCCGATTCGACGCACAGGATGTTTCGAACCCAAACACACGGTTCCAAGTGGAGGACGCGAATGTCAACAAACATCTGGTGAATATAAAATCCAACAATGACAAATACTGGAGGATGGTAGACCCAACCAGCTCCCGTATTTGGTCCGGGGCTGTCGACCCACATGAAGATCTATGCTCGTGGTCATGTACACTCTTTAAGATTATGAACGCCACAGAGAACAACTACCGAATCCTCCAAAAGCATCTTGAAAACTTTATAGAGCCAACATCTGAAAACGATTACAATGCCTATGCACTCCAAGAAACCCTCACCAACAACCAACTCGTTGTCTTCGAAAGGAGGGATTGATCATCCTGTTAAGTTAATTTGATGTTTGTGGGTAGTGTCGCTGGAAACCCTCACGAGACTTCACTCGTCCCATCAGGGTCACCTATGGGTTTAAAAGGCTTGTTGCATACGTTAAATGCAATCGCGTTCCCTGCGAAAGTGGCATTTTCTTAAGTTTCCCTTCTATTGTGATTTGGGTTTCAATAATATTGCTTGCAGCTGCTACTCATGCATTAATTTATGTAACCTCTAGCTAAGACTATCTGTGGGAATCAAAGTTGTGCTTCTTTCGTTTTACTATTCCGATCCAGATTACTTGATGCATTCATGCATTACTTCCATGATCCAAGAATTACTCGGGTCCTTGATTATTTCAAGACCAGTGAGAATAATTGACACTGAGAATTGTCAAGCTAGATAAACAATAATAGTTCAATCCATGCATTTCAAGGTACTCACATTAGAAAATCGAAAGGGGAATTAAAGATTCTAATAAAATTCTCAACACATATATCAACATCTCAGAACTTTTGTTCCAACTCCTATAAACATTTATCATTTAATCGATAAACGTATTATCGATAATACACATTGATCAGAGACATGCTGAGGTAATTGTGTTTACAATTGAAAAACTAAGAAAGGAAATTCTCTCATATTTATAAGTTCTTCTTCAATATTCTTCTTCTTCCTTCACTCTCAATTCTTCTTCCTTATATTGTTAATTAACAGTTTCTTGATGAAATTGATTACAGAACTCTGACAACTACGAAGCTCTAGCAACTTCAAGAAGTTTGATTAGTTTCTTATTTCCACCAATACGCGCTTCATCAAGTGGAGTGTGATGGGATTAATTGCAAGTGAACAATATCGCTCAAATTAGTATAGTAGTAAATAGAATATCGTTTTAACAAGGATCAAGTTAATCTATTAAATACTAGAGTGATTTATTTCTAATTATATTTGAATTAAACAATAAGAGAATTATGATGGTTAAAATGCGCCTATGGGACAATCCCTTGAACCTTTGTTTTTCAATCCTAATTCATAAATGCCTATGGGCCTGTTGCGTAGATTCAGCTGCACCAAAATGGGTTCAACTGCATCCTCAACTTGTGATACTCGCAAGTGCACGAACCGTTGATAGTTTAGCGTATGTAAGTGCGAGGTCGATTCCACAGGGATTGGTGATTGAATGATCCAATTCAGTTTTCCTACACAAAACATAAATAAAAACAAAAGAAACAAAACAAGAAGAAAGAATGTACATTACAAGAAAAATAAATTACAACTACGAAAACATTAAGGAAATTAAGAGAACTTTGAGGAAGAGAAGAAAGTGTTGAGAACTTTGAGAGGGAGAAGAAAGTATTGAGAACTTGGAGGATTTTGGAAGAACATGTGTTTGAGAGCTTTGAGGATTTTGGAAAGGTTGAAACATGTGTTTGAGAGATTTGGAGACTTTTGGAAGAGAGGAGAGATGTGTTTGAGAAAGAGAAGGGAGGAGTGTTTGGGAACATTGAGAATTTGATGAAGGAATGGGAGAAGTGTTTGGAAAGTGTTTGAGAATATGGAGGCTTTTTGGAGAAGAAAGGAAAGTGGTGTTTGGGAACTTTGTGGATTTTGGAAAAGAGTGTTTGAGGACTTTAAGAATTTGGAAGGGAATGTGTTTAACAACATGGGGAATTTGGAAATGTTTGGAAGAGAATGTGTTTAAGAAGTGTTTCAAGAACATGGAGACATTTGAAGAGAATAGAGAAATATTTGGGAAGTGTTTGAAGATTTAGTAAAAAGATCATATTACAACAATTGAGAACTACAAAGAAACTAAGAGAATTTGAGGGAGAGAAGGGAAGGGAGCTCTAGAGAAGTGCTTGAGAGCTCCCCCCCTTGGGGTGTTTACAAGCTTAGAGAACTTCCCTATTTATAGGCCTAGGGGAAGTGAAAATCTGAATTCAATAAGACTAATGCATACAACACTTGAATTATAAAATCTGAAATGGTTGATGCACTTGTATTAGAAAATCTGAAATGGTTGATGCACTTGTATTAGAAAATCTTGAATTGGTTGATGCACTTCACCAATAAATCCCACCAGCAGCCCTAGCTCATCTTCATGTCACCATGACCAAGCTTCCAACCAGAAATGATAGCTCATGCCTAGCTCACCATGACCAAGCATCCAACCAGCACATGCTGAGGTCAGCATGACCAGCAACTTCAAGGGCTTACAACTTGGGCTTCTCTTAATCAAATTAAGACTTTAAGCACTCGAAATTGAAGTTCAGAATGTCTTCTTTCCAGCCATATGTTATTTGGGCCAATCCAAGGTCGGAGGAAGAAGTTAAGGCCGAAACAAATTTCTAACTCATTTTCCGCGCTGATAAGATCCATCCTGAGCATGGTTCTGTGTTTGCTAGGTAACGGACTTCAGATTTATCCAATGGGGCTGAATTTTGGATATGTTATAGTACACACCCATTGAAACAACTTTCATGAAGAATGTGGCCTCATTCGAGCTATGTAGGTTGTTGAAACAAAGCTTGCAATATGACCTACGGAACTGGACTGGCAGGGGGCTGTAGCCAAAATGAGTTTGTCTTTAAGGTCTTCTTCCCTTCATCCAAATCAGGCCTTAACATGCATGGATTGCATCATTTCCTAACCAAAGCCATCATTATTACCTAAAGCTCAATGAACTGAAAGATAAACACAAAAAGGATTAAAAGCACAAGTTTAACTCAAAAACATAACCAAATCATAAGTTAGAAGGGTACAAAATGATATACAATTATGAACCGATCAGGGCCTCCACAAGTACAATATTCATTAATGAAGTTCACTTAATAAGGACATGCTAATTCTTCTGCCTTATGGAGATGTCTATCTACTTTCTACTATCTAGAATGAATGAATGCAAATGCCTATGGGTCTCTCAAAATTACTTAAATTAATTAATGACATTTCAATCAATCACATGGTTTTGTTTTGTATTAAGGATACGTTCCAATATATATTTTTATGAGCTCGACTTACTTTGGATGCACGGCAACTCCTCTCTTCGACAAGCAGTACAAATTCTCCAAGATCTTTCTCAAGCTAGAAGGTAGAGAAGTTAAGTTTGCGAGACTTTTGTATAGATTTACCCTATCATGTGTTTTGTTCCTAGAGCAAATGCTTGTTGGTTTAGTGTTCAACAATCAAGTATTCAGAATTTAAGTTGTTTCACTTAATACAAAAGGGAAGTTAATAGTTCCATTTACCTTGTCTTCGTGATTCATGACAATTCGTAAATTGACAATTAAAAAGTTGTTGCCTTTATTGTGATAGTGGACCTACCTTATCTTCCTTTATGTCATTATGTGGTTTGCAGTCATTTCTTGAAACCGGTGGCTGTTTTTACTGAAAGGCCTCAACTTGGAACTTAGAATGTATGGTAAAACCTCAAAAGTAGCTAAGAGTATGCTGCATATTTTTGTGGATCTAGATTAATACTAGAAGCAGAGGAAATTCAATCAGCTCGATCGCTGATTCATTGTAGATAAGTTATTTCGGTCCTCCACTGTTGAAAGTAATAAAATAGAAGCTTTTACTAATGATGAAAACTCAATGTATGTTTTCCAGAGCCACGAGCTTGATTTTACTGAATGAGAGTTAAGAAATTAATGAAAAAAGAAGGGGAGAACCAGATGCAGAATTCCGGAATGGGAGGATAGGGAAAAGAAAAAGAAGAAAGAGAGTATAGAAGAGATGGCGTTAACCTTAGGAAGGTTAATTTATGCATTTAACGTAGTATGAGCGATTAGATTTTGTGTGAAGAGTTTGTTGGCATGAGTTGGAAAGTATGGTTGTATGGTCAACACGTGTGGGCACGTTATCTTGTTTAGAGAATATTGTTTTATAGCAGACAGTTAGCATGTTAGGAATGATTTAGACAACTAGCTTATCTTTATCTCCGTATTTTTATGGAGCCCTTTCACTTTGTAATGTGTATATATATTGACCTCCCCATTTGGAGGAATAGTGAAATAAAACTACTCTGCATTTGACATGGTATCAGAGCATTAAGCTCTTGAGACCTGAACTGATCTATCCTAGCTTTCCATACCATTTTGTTTTCCGCTGCTATTACTCATATCCAGACCCAGAAAAGATTACCGCTGCCAACTGAATATCTAAACTATCCAACTGCCCACTGCATATCTAAACTCTCCCACTACCCACTGCCAGAACTGCTCTATAGCTTGCTCCGTCAAACTGATCCAATCCTCTCCTCTTTACCAAACTCTTTCTCTCCGTCTTTTTTTTCTACATTCCCATAAATTTATATTATCTTATTTTATCTTTTCCACATTCCCACATGCCCATCATTCTTTACTTTTCTCTTTCCCATAAACTATATTAACCTTTTCTCCTTTTCCCATATTTTTTATCTTTCTATTTCCCATCCGAGACAAGCTTGTCTCCCTTTTCAAACCAAAGTTTTTTGAATAATATTCTTTATTCATTTACCTATGGCTGGTGATAAATTTGAAAACTTCCAAATTGCTCCTGAGAAATTGACTGGAAGAGTCAATTATGATTCCTGGGCTCGTGCTGCTCGCATGACCATAGCTAGCAAGAAGAAGCTCGGCTATATTACTGGTACCAAGAAAGCTCCTAAACAGGAAGATGTTGATGCCTATGAAGATTGGGAAGAAGAAAATTGTACTGTTCAAACATGGCTTCTCAATGCCATGGAAAAACATGTCCGTGCTCTGTTCGATCGTCTTGCTACTGCCAAAGCAATCTGGAATGCTGTAGAGAAAACTTATTCTGTGAGTAATAACTCCTCAAAGATTTATGAGTTGACCAAGAGATCTGTCAACACCGTGCAAGCAAGATGATCTGGTTGTGGCATCAACGGTTAGGACACCCATCATTTGGATATTTAAAGCACCTTTTACCTTCTTTGTTTGCTTCTTGTAATAAAGAGTTCAAATGCTCTACATGTGAGACTTGTATTTTCGCCAAAAGTCATCGTACTACTTTTTCCTCGAGTGATAACAAGGCATTGATGCCATTTACTTTGATCCATTCTGATGTTTGGGGTCCTTCTCAAACTACTACATGTGGTGGTATGCGATGGTTTGTGACTTTTATTGACGACTGCACACGTATCACCTGGATTTATTTGCTCAAACACAAGAGCGATGTGAGTCGTATTGTTAAGGAATTCTGTACGATGGTTCAAACTCAATTTGCTACCACTATCAAAGTGTTGCGTTCTGACAATGGCAGCGAATATGTTAATCGTGATCTTGCTGAATTCTTTATCTCCCAAGGAATGATTCATCAAACATCATGTCCTTACACTCCACAACAAAATGGTGTTGCCGAACGTCGCAATCGCCAACTCTTGGAGGTTACCCGAGCCTTTCTGATCCATCACAATGTTCCCAAGTATCTATGGGGGGAAGCATTGCAGTCTGCTATGTATGTGATAAATCGAGTGCCTTCCAGTGTACTTGGATTTCAAACCCCGCTTCAGGTTCTTCAAGCTAAAATGAAGACCATGCCTCCTGTCACTAACCTTCCTCCAAAGGTGTTTGGGTGTGTTGCCTATGTTCATGTACTTCCTCATCAGCGAAGTAAACTCGACCCATGTGCCATCAAATGTCTTTTTGTGGGTTATGCTTCCCATCAGAAAGGCTACCGTTGTTATCACCCGCCTACTCGCAAGATGTTTGTTACTATGGATGTCACCTTTCATGAGGATTTATCCTATTTTACCATTGATGGCTCTCCTCTTCATGGGGAGAATGATGGTGTAGAAGAGAATAGCCATGAGTGGCTTACAATTTCTGCATCTAAGTCTAATAATGTCCCATGTCTGGATGCTCAAGTTGAAACTGAAGCTTCTGATTATGTCCCATGTGTGGATGCTGAAACTCACACTGAGGCTATCATTGATGACAAAGAATTCAACTTTCAGACACCATAAACTGAAAACACCATGGAAACACCATCTTATTCCCCTCTTTCTCCACGGCCCATCCAACCTACTCGAGAGGTCCCACATGAGGTAACTCCTGAAACTAATGATGTTTTAGGTAATTTAAATAACAATTTTGAGTCTCAACCATCAAAATATCAATTGCCTGTTCGAACAAACCGTGGTAAACCCAAACCTCAATATACTGCAGACCTAAATGCTAAAGCCAAATATCCCATCAGTAATCATGTGTCAACCCATAGATTATCCAAGTTATATGAGTCGTTCCTATATCAAGTATCTACTGTATCTATTCCAAGACAGTTGCAGGATGCATTAGCAGATGCTAAATGGGCTGAAGCTATGGCAGAGGAGATGAGGGCTCTACAAAAGAATCAGACATGGGATGTGGTTCATTTGCCTCCAGGAAAGAAGACTGTTGGATGCAGATGGATTTTCACCATCAAACATAAAGCTGATGGCTCTGTCGAGAGGTACAAAGCTAGACTGGTTGCTAAAGGTTATACTCAGAAATATGGTGTAGACTACAATGAGACTTTTGCTCCTGTAGCTAAGATCAATACTGTGCGTATCTTACTGTCTTTAGCTGCTAATTATGATTGGCCTCTATTGCAATATGATGTTAAGAATGCTTTCCTACATGGGGAGTTGAAAGAAGATGTGTACATGGATTTTCCACCAGGTGTTTCAGAAAGGACAGGAATGGTATGCAGGTTAAAAAGGGCATTATATGGATTAAAACAGTCTCCTCGATGTTGGTTTGGAAGATTTGCACTATCAATGAGGAAGTTTGGGTACAAACAGAGTAACTCAGATCACACATTATTTCTGAAGCATAAGAAAGATAAGGTAACTGCTTTAATTATTTACGTGGATGATATGATATTGACTGGAAGTGATGATGATGAAATTGATAAATTGAAGAAATATCTGTCAAGTGAATTTGAGATGAAAGAGTTGGGGGAATTGAAGTATTTTCTTGGGATAGAAGTGGCCAGATCAGACCAGGGCATATTTCTTTCCCAAAGGAAGTATGTTTTAGATCTCTTAACTGACACTGGTATGCTTGGGTGCAAACCAGCTGACACTCCAATTGAACAGAATCATAAGTTACAAGAAAATCCTGGTGATGTTCCCACCAACAAGGAAAGATATCAACGTCTGGTGGGTAGATTAATTTATCTCTCTCATACTAGACCCGATATTGCTTATGCTGTAAGTGTTGTTAGTCAGTTCATGCATGCTCCTAGTGAAAGACATATGGATGCTGTCAACAGGATTCTACGATACTTGAAGAGTACTCCTGGAAAGGGTATTATATTTACCAAAAATGAATCCTTAACTATTGAAGGATATACTGATGCTGATTGGGCAGGTGATAATACTAACAGGCGTTCTACCTTTGGCTACTTTACTTTTGTTGGTGGAAATCTGGTTACTTGGAGAAGTAAGAAACAAAAGGTTGTGTCTCGTTCGAGTGCTGAAGCTGAATACAGGGCGATGGCCCAAGGTATTTGTGAATTGTTATGGGTCAAGAATGTGATGAAAGAACTAGGTTACAAACCTAGAGTTGCTATGTCATTGTACTGTGATAATAAAGCTGCCATTGCTATTGCTCACAACCCTGTGCAACATGACCGTACCAAGCATGTGGAAGTGGATAGACACTTTATTAAAGAAAAGTTGGAAGCTCATATTATTGATGTGCCATTTGTGAAGACAGAAGACCAGTTAGCTGATATCTTGACCCATGCTGTTTCCACCACTGCGTTTTCCAACTCACTTGACAAGTTGGGCATGCGAGACATCTATGCACCAACTTGAGGGGGAGTGTTGGCATGAGTTGGAAAGTATGGTTGTATGGTCAACACGTGTGGGCACGTTATCTTGTTTAGAGAATATTGTTTTATAGCAGACAGTTAGCATGTTAGGAATGATTTAGACAACTAGCTTATCTTTATCTCCGTACTTTTATGGAGCCCTTTCACTTTGTAATGTGTATATATATTGACCTCCCCATTTGGAGGAATAGTGAAATAAAACTACTCTGCATTTGACAGAGTTCAGATTCAAAATAAGGGTATTACAAAGCAAGAGGATTCAAGTCTATTTAATCTACTAACTTTCCTTTTGCGGATAATCAAATTGCATGATACGTTGGAGTTGGTTTGTGAAAACCCCCAGGGCTTAATTAATTAATTTATTTTTGAATCAGAAGCTTTATTTCTTTGTATGGGTACTATGTCATGCTTTTTGAATAGAATTACAGTTTAAAAATGCTTATGTTATTCTTCTTTTTTCTGTGGAACAGGCTAAGTTCTTATATGGAAACAAGTTCACTCCTGAAGAGCTGCAGAACATCAAGCTCATGATTCAGAGCAATATGTACAAGTATCTAAGTATATTACTTGAGGGCCGAGAACGTTTTGAAGAGGAAGCATTGACAGAGAATAGGGCTACTTCGTAATCGGCTGCTGAAGAATCTCCTTCAGGTCTCTATTTATGTAATAAGCTAATGAAAATGACTTTTCTTTTTTGGGGTCAGATAATGAAATGACTTTCATTTTCTCATTTTTCTGATGAAAATTGTTCCTTCGACTAACCTGACGCTTAGGCAGGTAGCTGTTTGTTATCTCCATCTTTGAAACAGCATATATCTAAGAGTCTTTTAGTTGGTTGTATCAAAGTGGACTTGGTAGGTAGGTAGCTGTTTTTCTGTCTGTTCCAACACTTTTGTCAATCTCGACACAAGCAACTGGGGTCGGTGTTGATGAAATTTCACGTTATATCTAACCTAATTGTAAACGTCAAATAAACTCATAACGTCCCATTGTCATTAATATGAATTTCCTACTGATTGAAGAGGAATTCAACATGTTATTAGAGATATAGAACATTTTGCTTATTTGGTTTTCTGCTTGTAGGCATGAATGAACCTTAAGCAGTGGTTTGACTGTGAAATGACTTTGTGTGAAACAGTAGTTGATGAAAGTGAGCAATGCATCTATGCAATCAACCAAAGGTTCAAGCACTTTTCTGACTGGTTACTGGATATCATGGCAACGGGAGACTTGGATGCATTCTTCCCTGCTGCTACACGTGAGTATGCTCCTATTGTAGATGAAGTATGGAAAGATTCTGCTATCCAGGAAACATACAAGAGGAGGGAGGAATTACATTGCCTTCCTGAAGTTGCCAAATATTTCTTAGATCGGGTTAGTCATTCCTCATTTTGGCCTTGCATCTTTTGGTTCCAACTTTATTCAGATTAATCTTTTATTTTGCTAGATTTTAGAACTTTTAACTCATTCTTGTGATCATTTTACATTACATTTCCTTACTAATTCTTGATTCCTTTGACTTCCCACTTTCTTATCATCTCTCATTTCTTGTGTTAGTACTCATCAACTTACCTCCACTGCATTATTTTTATTTAGTTCTTCACAAGTCTACCCCAAGTCTGGGTAAGGTTATGGTTTGATCATCCATCCATCAGTAGGATTGCTGATCAAAATTGCCAGGAATACGCTTACTTCATGCAACACTGACAGACAGCTTTAGTTTTATGGTCTTTCTTGCTTTGTTCTGAAAGGAATCCTCTATTCAGAATGCTGGGTATTAAATAGATATTAATTTAGTAAGACTAGACTGGATTATCAAATTTCATATTTCTGTTTGAAATATCAGATTTGTTGAATTGGTATTATTCCTCTAATGGTATTTTCAAATTTAGTTAATGGTCTTCCACATTTACTTAAATTAATATTAGGTAAGTTGGCATAAATGTGGTTCCATTTGTTGGTAAATAAATGGAGAAATTTCAAAGCAGCTTGGATTGCATTTTTTTTTTTCCGTTAGTACAACTAAATTTCCAAACTTCAGTTGTTATCCTCACAGATGTTTGGTGTTTCATTTTCAACAGGCTATAGAAATATCAAGTAACGAGTATGAGCCTTCCGAGAAGGACATTTTATATGCTGAGGGAGTTACTCAAAGCAATGGGCTTGCCTTTATGGAATTTTCTTTTGATGATAGAAGCGCTATGTCTGAGCTATACAATGAAAACTATGAATGCCCCCCTCCCTTGACCAAGTAAAACCTTCATCCTTTCACCTTCAATTGAGTGCTTTCTATCTTGTGCTCCTGCTTCTTCTTTTTTGTTGCTTCCGATGAAAACCATAAATCTGTTGCTCACTAGGTTGAGTCTTGTCTCAGGTATCAACTCATTCGCATTAATTCCAAAGGACTGAGTGATGGTTGCAAATGGCTGGAAATGTTTGAAGATGTGAGGGCAGTGATATTTTGTGTCGCATTGAGTGACTATGATCAAATGTGGGCCCAGGGTAATGGTCTTCTTTGTAATAAAATGCTGGCAAGCAGAGATTTGTTTGAGAGTTTGGTGAGGCATCCGTGTTTCAGGAACACTCCGTTTGTGCTCTTGCTGAACAAGTATGATGCCTTTGAAGCCAAGATAAACCAGGTTCCTTTGTCTGTCTGTGAGTGGTTGAAGGACTTCAGCCCCGTTAAGCCCCACGGTACTACTTACTACGAAGAAAAAAAATAAATTAAAAAAACACCAATGAAGACTTACAAGTAAAAATTGATGTTCTCCTCCTTTGTACTTTGATCTGTTTGGGCCTGCGTGCCCCGTGGTTTTTACTTTGCTTCTAATTTTCCGTTTTCACACAGATAATTTTTTTTAAAAAGACTCGCAAAAAAAAAATGAAAAAAAATGTAGCAGCTGGGATATCGGTCTTGTTCGTCATATCTGATTCAGAATTTCAGATTAAGGAAAAAAAAAAAAAGAAGAAGAAAAGAATCTGGGTCAACGCGTCAAAACCTCATACTCATACATAACCCCATAGTTAAACTAGCTCATCATAATTTAAAGGCTTAACTGCTACAGTGCCCCCTGAAACATTGGTCAATTCTCACTTTTCCCCCTCAAAGTTAAAGTGACCCACTTTGCCCCCTTGACCGATGTTTTGTGTCTCACTTTGCCCCTCACCGTCAAGTCTGTTAAAAATTCTGTTAAAAAAGCTGATGTGGCACCAATGGGACCCACTATTTAGCTAAACTAAATGCCATGTGTGAAGAAAAAAATATTAAAAATTAAAAATTGTCTTTTAAACAGTGCAATCATCGCCACGTCATTTTCTTCGACCCCATCCGCTTTCTCATTGGAACCCACCAAAAGCAGAGCTTTCAATGGCAAGCTCATGTGAAACTTGAGCATTCTCTTCCAGAAAGATAGAATCTTCGGCAGCAGCATCGACCGATTTCGGGCCTCGCGACGGCTCAGCTTGTCTCTACTCTTGCCTCTGCCGCTGTTCTTCTTGGTCTTCTCGTCGTTGGCCAGGTGATCTTCGAAGGCTTCGATGGCTTGGTGGATGGGCTCGCGGTTGGGGGAAGAGTCCCATTTGAACCAGTAGCTTCTGTAGCAATCGAAGCAGTCGCAATCGAATATTTGGGGCTGGTGGACTTGGGGCCTTTCTTGGAAGATTTCTTCTCGGGGTCTTGGGTCGGGATCGAAGAAATATTGGGGATGGTTTTCATGGACCGGGTTATCAAGTAAGCCAAGACCTGGCGGTCCTCGAGGGAGAGGACCAAGGCCGGAGCTAAAATGGCAGCTGGGAGGAGCTCAAGCACAGAGAGAACAAATCCATCAGAAGAGAAGCTATTGTTGCATCATAGGAAGATTATATAATATTGTGTCTAATTTGGCCCAAATTCTAGTATTGTTATGCCAAGTAAAGAATCATCCAGAGGAAGGGACCACTTTCAATGCTGTAACAATAACAAAATTCCGAAACCAGTATTGAATTAGGTAGTCTCCAAGAACCACCCTCTCTGTGTTGGGTCTTCGCCAGTTTTCAACATAAACTACTTCATTGGATACAAAAGCATTGATTTTTATTTGTGCCAGCAAGAGGGTATTGTTTACTTTTCTGATTCCTGGAAATTGGAGGTTTCGGTTCAATTGCCAAAGTTTTTCAGTTCTTGCCGTTGATTTGAAAAGGTTTTAGTTGTTGGTCTCCATTTTTGCTCTGTTTCTTGTATGTCTATGGGGGATTGCAAGTCTATGCGTCCGGAAATGGAAGGACAAGACGACTAAATTGCTGCAGCGAGAAACATAGCGAGGGCTTTGGGATCAAAGAAGAACCTTACAGATGGTGAAAGGGAAATTTTAGCAAATCTTGGCGCCCAATTGTCCACCATGATTCAGCCACTTGATGATTTGAACATGTTTAGTTTGTCATTTCAAATGTGTTTGGAGTGGTTTTGTTGTTATATGACAGATAAATTGCAAAATTGCACTTTGAGTTCATATTTTGGTCATAATCAACTTAGCTACCTAAATTAATTTTGGATGTTTGTGAAGTTAATTTGATCATGCCAACATGTTTAGAATGTATAATATGATGTGTTGGAATAGGTTTGGGGCAGAAATTCGACCTACATTTTGAATTGGGACGTTTAGAAGCTCAAAAAGTGAAAATAAACTTGTAAATTTGCTGCATAATTTCTGCAGATTTTCTGTCATAAAAGAGCTTCAGTGACGATCTTCAAAGATTTTCTCTGTCACAAAAGGCTTGTTCATACTTTTAGCGACGGTTTCTGGGATTTTTTTCTGTCACTAAAAGTCAGTTTTGCTTATTTTTCCAGATTTTTATCCTATGTCGAAGGCAATAATTTTGATCCAATTCCCTATATGATGTATTATTCACGAATCATCTTTTCTACAAAACTCACACAAGACACATTAAACTCACCAATTTAATATAAAATCATGACTAAATAATAAGTGTAAGGGGTATAAAACTTGCATATAAAATCAACCTAACAAGAGTGGTTTACCAGGGGGAGGGGGGCCGATGGGTTTTTGGGTTATGCGTAGGGAGGGGGTGGGTTGCAGGTTGGGGGGGGGGGGGGGGGGGGGGGGGTGCGGGTGTGGGTGGAGGAATAGGTTCTGGGTTCTGCGCAGGGAGGGATGGGTTGCGGGTGGGGGTGAAAGCTTTCCAAGTTCTGCACAGGGAGAAGGGTGGGTTGCGGGGAGCTTTGGGTTTCTGGTGCGTGGGGGGATTACAATGATAGAGAAGGAAGGGGAGGATTTGGTGCGATTGGGGTAGAAGGGATGGGTTGGGTTTTTGTTTTTTTTTTCTTCCTTTCTAAAATCTATTTTATTTTCTATTTTATGTTTATATTTTAATTTTTTTTAAGTAATTAAAAAACCTAGGTGCACTAATAGTGGGTTCCATTGGTGCCACATCAGCTTTTTTAACAGAATTTTTAACAGACTTGACGGTGAGGGGCAAAGTGAGACACAAAACATCGGTCAAGGGGGCAAAGTGAGTCACTTTAACTTTGAGGGGGAAAAGTGAGAATTGACCAATGTTTTAGGGGGCACTGTAGTAGTTAAGCCTAATTTAAAAACATAATTCGTTTACTTGGTACATTTGAGCCCCATGAAGGAAGAGCTTACTTTTACCACTTCCCCGCTTTTGACGGTTAATTTTAAAACTTTCAAAGCTTCAACGGTCAACATTCAAATTGAACTATTACTAAAACCCTCTGCTTGAATTTCTTTCCCATTTCTCTCCATAATGCAAAATGGTCTCATCTTTGAACACCGCGTGTATGAAAACCTGAAAAGTTGTAGTCGGAACAACATATAGTATTATTAGTATATAAACCCCATCACCTCCCCTCCTATTTTATCACAAACAAAAAACGCCACCAACAAAAACAGAAGAATCAAGTTCTCTCACTGCTTTTCTCATCAACTTAATCTGTGCTAGCTAATCAGCAAGCAATGGTTTTAGGGTGGAGAAGAAGGAGAACAGGCCACGGCGCCACGAAAAAGCAGCCCCGGGACCTCGACATGGAAGCCCTCATCCCAAACCATTTCCTGTGCCCAATATCGCTGGACTTGATGAAGGATCCGGTTACATTGTCATCCGGAATAAACTACGATCGACAGAGTATTGACACGTGGGTTGAAGCCGGGAATTTCACTTGCCCGGTAACAAATCAGGTGCTGAGAAACTTTGATCAGATTCCCAACCATAGTCTCAGAAGAATGATTCAAGATTGGTGCACTCAAAACAAGCACTATGGCATCGAACGTGTCCCAACACCCAGAATTCCTGTCTTGCCAATGGAGGTCTCTGAGATTCTTTTCAGCATCGGAGCCTCTGCTAGACGTTTGGATCAACATGGCTGCTTAGAATGTGTGCACAAAATCAAGAAGTGGGGAGCTGAGAGCGAACGCAACAAGCGGTGCATCTTGGAGAACGGGACGGCCTCTGTTCTAGCTGCTGCCTTTGATTCTTTTGCAACTGATTGCATAAAGAGAAATGCCACCGTGTGTGAAGAGATATTGTCTGCGCTGAGTTGGATGCTTCCAGCTTTCGATGAGGAAGCCCACAAATACTTGGGGTCTCAGGCTTCGTTGCATGGCATGGTTTGGTTTCTCAAGATGAGTGATGATCTTTCAGTAAAGCAAAATGCTATTTTAGCACTGAAAGAGCTTCTTGCTTGCCATGACCGTAATAAACATGTTGATGCGTTGGCGGAGATTGGTGGGGTGAATGAGGTACTTTTCGACTTCATCAGAGAGAAAATTTCTCCGACGATTACCAAGGCTTCGCTGAGGGTGGTCTTCTACTTGATTTCATCATCATCATCATCTTCTTCTTCTAAATCTAGTGAGAAGATCAAATCAGCATTTCTGGAGATGGGTTTGGTTTCCATATTGTTGGAAATTCTTGTCGACTCTGAAAGGGGCATGTGTGAGAGGGCTTTGGGTGTATTGGATAGTCTTTTTGATTTCCAAGAAGGGAGGGAAAAGGCCTATGCTAATGCTCTCACTATACCTGTCTTGGTCAAGAAGATTTTTAAGGTATCAGAAGTGGCGACTGGGTATTCAATTTCTGCAATTTGGAAGCTGTGCAAGTGTGCAAGCACGCAAGAAGAAAGAGTTCTGGTGGTTGAGGCCCTTCAAGTTGGTACATTTCAGAAGCTCCTGTTAGTTTTACAGGTTCGTTGTGGTGATGAAAACACAAAGAAGAAGACAACTGAGCTTTTGAAACTCCTGAATCCTTACAGAGCTGGGTTGGAATGCATTGAGCACATTTAGACTGTGTTTAGACTGTGTTTTCGTTTTCAATCTTTTCAGCTAGTTAGCCCCTCCTCCATGTGGGAAGTGGGAAAACAGTAGGAGAGCAGTCTTATTCTGCTTATATAATAAGACTAGCCCAAAACTTGGGTTAGTTCCATTGTTTGGAGGCATGATCTCACTTGGCAAAATCCGATTATTGAGACTTTTTTTAAAATAAAAAAAATTTAATCCCTGACGTCTTCCCAAAATGTTAAAGAAAACCCTATAATTCTAGAAAGAAAGAAAATGTGCGCTTAGTTCTTGACTCGATTCATTATTTAATTTATTCTTAAACCCATTCGAATACCCTCTTGAGAAATTTGCCTTATCCTTGACTTGATGATGCTTTTGTCCGAGAATCAGATGTGTGCTTTGATTATCATGCCTGAATTAGTGCATTATTATTCTTGAGAAATTTGAAGGGCAATTGTCGTGAAATGAAAGCGTGTGAATGATGGGTCAATGTAGATCAAATCTTACTGCAAATACTTAACCCCCCCTCCATCGGGTGTTCAGATGGAGACGCGTTGGGTGGTCAATGCAGGCGTATGTGAAACCGAGTTTGCGCTGCAATTCATACCAAATCATTCCCAATACTGGAAAATTTGAAAAGCTGAGCCATACACTAAATTCCCAATTTGGATATAGACTCAGTCAGTCACTCAAGACTGTCGCAATGGAAGACCTCATTTCAACAATTGAATTCTTTGGTATGTATGACTGAATCTAAGATCAAGTATAAACAGAACTTGCAGCAAAACATACGCCAATGAAATGAAGACCATGGAAAGGCTCGCACATTCTGGGCTGGGATAAGTATCTCAACTCACGCTTTGAATTCATGGCACGCAACCGTCCTTGATTCTCAACAAATCAAGGGAGATTGGAATTCTTATATTCCAACAAGGATCAATGGACCAGGCATGGCCAAATTTCTATGCAGTAATAATAATTGTCTTAGTTTTCATATATAGTTGACAACAAAAAGTATATTTGAGCTTGCTACGAGAAAAAAAGGTGCCAGAAACACATACTAACTAGATGATGACTAACAAATTAACCACACAAAGTGAAGACACTACAATATTACTAAAAGTCACATCGGTTTCCCATTTATGATGTAAAAAATACGAACTCGGTTGTTTCTACTCTCAAACAAGAGCCTATCTGGGAAAAGCTACTCCTCCTTGCACCTCTTCTCCACTTCTTCCAAATTCTGAATGTCCTTGTAATATTTGCAAATGCGAACAAGACACCTGCGCCCAACATTTGTAGATTACTATCAAATGACAAGAAATACAGTAAAGACCTTCAAGTTTTTTATTTGTTCAAACTTTTAAAGAAATAAAACAAAAAGATGAGGTCATTTGATGATCTCTAGCCAACATACCAGTAAAGCAGACATGCTGAAGCGCAAAGAATTACATTCCTTTGAGCCTTGTAGATCTGCATGACATATTTTTCGGAACAAAGGTGTCAAGAATAACAGAATTTGAAGTGTATATATATATAGATAGAACTTGAATCTTTCATTTCTCTTGATTGGCAGAGGGCTCATTGTGCAATCATTAGACATCCCACAGCTATATATGCTGCAACTAGCAACATAAGAATTGAACCACATATCAAGTTTTTCATGAAATGTACAGCGCAAAAGTAGAGAGTATCTTCCAAATACACTCAATTGATCTAATACTAGAATGTTTCCACAAGCATAAATCCTTCTTTCACCCTCATCCTCAAATACCCATAAACAAAGAAAGACTTAAAGATAATAAAGAGCAGAAATTTTTCAACACATAAAGACAGAAATAATTATGAGATACACTTCAGGATTCAAGATACCATCCTAAAGAAAAGTCGAAGAAACAAGACAATCCAATGGCGTATACGTATGAATTATTGAAACATGTGAGTTTTGGAGGACAAATTAAGAAACAGGTATGTGTGTCATTGAGCATTATGATTTTGAGAAAAATAAATATGAATTTGTAATGCTGTTATTCTATAATAAATTGGTTAAACAGTATAGTGAATGGGAATTGGAGATATCAGTGGGTGCTCAAAATGTAATTAACCTTTTGTTATATGATTTCATTTTTTATAAATTCATTTTAGCATGCTGAAGAGTTGCAGGCATCATCAACTTGATTAAAGATTAGAATCACATAAGAAATTAAAACGAGAGAGAGAGAGAGAGAGAGAGAGAGAGAAGTAGTTAGAAACTGACGGATTTCTCATAGCGGTCACGCTCAGCAGCGGTGCAGATCTCAGAGGTGCAGGACAGGCGGTGCTCATTCTTCCAATATATATCTACACAGAATTTAAAAGAAAAGAGAAAGTAAGAAAGAGCCAAGTCAAATATCAATTGGAAATCCATTATCTAAAAAGGAAAAAAAAGATCAAATTGAAAATCCGATGCTAGATTGTTGCCATGGTATGGTATGCCCTAGGAATCAAATCAAATCAAATAAGAAGAATAAACAAACCAAGGAGCTGAAAGCCGGCGAAGGGAACGATGAAGAGGGCTGGTTGGAGGATGAGAGAGACCAACGACACGAATTGATTCTTCAAGAGCTTGGGCGCAGGAAGGGTTAAGAGGAAGGCCAAGGCGGCCTCAGCTGCCACCACGTACGTCAGTATCATCCACTGCAACGCCATTTCGCGATCTCTCTCTGTTTCTCTCTCTTTGTCAAATTCGATTGCTTCGCTTTGATATTTGTTTGTGAGGCTGAGGCTTACTTAATTACTTGCTACTTCTTCTGAATCTGAATGATGCTGCTCTGGCTGCCGCTTTGCCTTAGTTAGGCTTAATCACCAAGCAAGCAAAGCATAAGTTGCGAAAGCAAAGAAGACTGAGAGGATCGGCCATGGTTTCGGAACCGGTTCACTCGCCCAAAATCAACAATTAGTGAAAAATTAGTGCTAATCCTTTTCTAAAGGATTAGCACTAAGTTTTCACTCTTCTAAGTGAAAAATTATCACCCTAAGGTAATTCCCCTTTTTCCTATGCACTCAATCATTGAATGACACAAGCATCTTGGAGGCATTAGGCTTTAACACACTCTATTTTCAATTAAAAAGTTGCACGTGTCAAAATCTGATAAGTTAACTTTTGAGTAACTATTTTTAGCCGCCCGATCAATTTGAACAGTTGTGATTCATTGTTGCGGAAATCTTTATTCCGGAAGGAGAGAAATGTTCATTGACATTCAGAGCAGCCAACCAAACATTTCAATGCGTGCTTTCTCAAACCAAATAATCTTATCTCACTTTTGCAGATTCTCCATTTGGTTTAAATTGGAATTTTTACTCTTAAAGATGAAGAGCACCACTGTTATTTTTTTATATATATATTTTTTTTTTACCCTAAGGCGCAAAAATTTGAGAAAACCCCAGATGTAGTGGGCTTGAACAAATGGACTGAAATCAATATTGGGCTCCACTGGAATTAACCCACTTGGCCCAACTTTGATAAACTTTTCTGGGCCCTTGTTGTTGATCACCCAAAACTCCACCTGTCCATATCCATCAGATTAGGCTACTTCTTCCAGGCCCCGTTTCTCCTTTTCTTACTTTCACACGCAGCTTAATTTGGCAGAAAGTAGTACGAGCTTTTAATTTATGTCTGCTTTTCTATGTACCTTCCATCACTAGCCCCAACTCGGTTAACAACTGGGATTCCTATCACTGTCATCTCTTTTTACAAAACGATATTCTAAATTACTCTAATGCACTGTGACAGAACCGAGCTCAGGTGGAGGTGGGGAGAGAGGTGGACACACCGGCGTAACATACTGACCTAGCCCACACATCTAAGTTCAGATTTATAGTTTGATGACGTAAATATTTTATTTATATATGCTATGAAATATGGTGGCAAAACAACATTCTCCATGAAACATACACAGCATAATAACATGCATGGCATGATTATCTTAAGTTTTTTTCTTGCTAGTTAATGTCTATCACCTTCCCATTTTGTTCTTTAATAGCTGATCCCTTCTTAATTGCTATCAACCTGCATTATTTGTTTCTCTCAGGAGCTACAACTTGCAAATCTACCATGGGGACCCAGGCCGTCAGTTTAGTTGGTCCATGCTGATTTCAGCAACTACTAGCTTTATTAAGCGTATCAAAATGAGAATTCTTTTATTTTGACAGTGACATCTCATGTAGTGTTATTAATTTACATATAATAATATTAATAAATAAAATAATACACGGGTTATGATATGAGTGCACTGATAACACAAGAAGAAAAAAATTAACTATATAGAACCGACATACTCACATTGGTTCAATTCTTTGAGTTTCTTTCATCAGCAAGCAATTTAGGTCGTTTCTTTCACCAACCTTCATGAATAATAGCCGTGTGGCCAACAGCCCACGCTTTAGTACAATATTGGAAGAAACTTAACACTAGTAATATAATGCCGTCAAAGTTGGGTGGATGACACTGCTCTTACAAATCAAGAGTTTTCTATCATGCACAAATCCTAGGCCACATACGTAAATGATATGTTCTTTTAGCTGTCTCATAATATAATATTCATCATACGGCCGGGAAATACTAGTTACATTCCCCTTCTACTTTCTTCCTTGATGTTTTCATCCTACAAATTTTTAGAAACGAGCAAATATATGAACCTAGCTAGTGTGTTTGATTAAACACTGAAGTAGCACGCTATTAATCAAATTGCTAAACAATTTTCAATTTATTTGATTTTTAGTATGAACAATCCTTAAAGAATGACCACAAAAATCATTTGATTTCGATTATCGATTATCATAAAAGATTGCGGAATAAATGGAAGGTACAAAGAAGTAGCTAGCATTCTCCTACTCATAAACCATAATACAAGATTCCTATATCATACAAGATTTCTCTCCATATCACAAAAGATCCTGGCCCCAGAGGTCGTGCTCATTTCAAACTCGATGAACAAGAAGTCAACATTGTGTACTTGCATTATTATCAACATGTTTGTAGTTTGTTTTGGACTGTCACAGACGTGTAGCATTCAGCCATTATTTTGCTAACAATTAATATGACCTGGTATATATACCTAACAAAAAACCCATGCATTTACTCATACAAAAACCACATCTTCTTTTTTGGGCATAGAATTTTGTGAACTATATAATATATAATTTATTTAAGCAAGGTGTTAAAAAGTTGACTAGCTGTTCACCGGCAAGAATTCAGTACAAAAATGAATGTGTGAGATTGAAATGATCAGAGTGGTTTGTACGTCGTGTTACATGAATTGCTATATAAGAGGTGCATTAAGTCTTCAAGCCACTTTCCATACCCACCACCTTAGTTTAAGTGTGACATCTCTACCTATATTCAATATTCGATGACTCTAACTCAAAACAAAGTACTGGTGGTTGGCACTAGATTTCTTTTCTTATATTAAATTTTATTTTTAATTGCGTTGTAACAAAACTGGTGGTGGTCACTAGAAATTATAGTTTGTTTCGTGCTTACTTTGGACAACATGTTCTTTGTATTTTTGTTTGTTTATCAATTATATACTGTCGCTTATTTTCAAAATATTATACGTACCCTTCAGGAAATGACATTCATTTGATTTAGGCATGGATTTTCCATTATTTACCACATGAGAGAGAGAGAGAGAGAGAGAGAGAGAGAGAGAGAGAGAGATGAGATCAAGACAACAATAAAAACAAGGATTTTTTTACTGAATTTCATCTTATCTTCATCATATCATCAACTTGGTACATTTTATGACTTAGGTCTTAGGGCATTTGACAAACCCAACAACAATACACAGGTAACAATTTCCACAAGGTCTAGCTATGGCTATAGCTGATTAAGCGTCATCTGAGACTTGGACAGTTGAAGAGGAAGAAAAATTATAGCCTCCCATTATCTCATTTTTCTCAGGCTACTTTTATATTTCCACCTCTCTACCCCACTGACCCCTCTCTGCTAATTTCCAAAACTAACATATGCATATCACATCTACTTGACTTGACTTGAAGAGGTCTTATATTTTTCTTAACCACTTTTTGATGAATTCCTCCAAATCTTCTCAAGCTCTCTAGCAAACGCCTTCTGCCTCCCAACCACAATGGTGATGTGATCTTTCTTCTCGATCACCATCACGCGAGCCCGAGGGATTTTCGACTGCACATTGTAGCTGCACTCTACTGGGATTAGCTCGTCGTCTTTGCCGTGAAACACGTTCACATCACATTTTAGATGGTCTCTCACAACGTCTAAGTATTTGTCCATCTTGCCGGCTGTGCCACATATAATGTTGTGCAGTGTGTGCCATGCTGCGTTGTGAGTGTGGCAGAAGAACCCTTCATACAAGAAAGTTCTGATCCTGCAGATTACCAAACAAAAAAACAAATTAATAACTAGATTAAATTTAATAAGTTAATTCATTACGTTTTTTTTTTTTTTGAAACGTATGTATCATATGTACTCATCATATATATCTCTCGTCAATTTTATCATAGATGGATGCCACCTATCTATATAAAAGATGTTATAATAAATCAATTTTTATTTAATTTGCAACAACATTGTCCGGCGTGATAAATGACGAAACCAAATTAAATTGGAGCTTCTAAGTCATCGGTCTCCATCGGTTGTGACTTTGGTCTCCTAAATAATTGACCCAAGTCCCTCAGCAGCAGCGGGGAAGAAATTCAAAATTGACCCTTGCACCATACCTTCTCTCACAACGCTTCATTGAGAATTTGTTAAGAATTTCTAAGCTCCGTCGAATAAATGTGGTAAAAGCAAATGTTACAAAGTTATGGACCCATCACACATTGACTGGTTAATGCAAACACAAGCTGGACCAGCTCAGCTGCCATGGTATTTACTAATTGGCCATGATCGGCCATGGTATTTACTAATTGGAGATGATGGGCTAACTTCAATATTATGATCCACCTCTACCACTTAAAAGCCCAAAAGCACATTCCAATTCTATATTTACATTTGGTCCTTTACTTCATTTTTGGGCCCAAAAAAAAACAGAAAAAAGATGCTAACTTAATTATTAGCTGCCAGCTTGAACAATTATTTTTTTTTTTTTTGGTAAAGATTAGCTGGAACAATCCCTTGAACCTTTGTTTTTCAATCCTAATTCATAAATGCCTATGGGCCTCCACAAGTACAAAGCAGAAATTTATTAATGAAGTTCACATAATAAGGACATGCTAATTCTTCTGTCTTAGAGCAAGTCTAGCGCAAGGGGCTAGCCCAGGTAGGAGGGTGTTCTAGGTTCGAAAGGCAGCTCCATCGCGCAAGACCCAGCCCGGGCAAGGTGTGGGACCCAAGGGGAGATCTGGACCGTCGTACTGCCTTCGGGCAGCTGACGTCACGTTGATGTCAGCACAAGAATTTAAAAAAATTGAAATCTTGCGCTAACTCAGCGCTGCCAGAAACCGACAACTACAAGCCACATGGCTTCTCCTGAAGGCTCCAATCCAACAGTTGCCCATTTTTTGGCTAAAAAAATCTGTATAAAAAATATCAAGAAATTTTGGAAATTTTTTTCATAAATACCTACAAATATTATTTACTTTCCACACCAAATCTTCATACAAATTCATCTCCTTCCAATATTTTTCACTTTCCACACCAAATTTTATACTACAAAATTCCATTTGTGTAAAAATATAAATGACCTCTTCCATCAGAGCCAGATGGTCGTGGACAAACGTAGGGATCGTCAATGGGCCGGGTTGAGCTAGCCCGGCCCAAATTTTACGGGCTTGGGCCGGGCCGGGCTGGGCTTTAGAGAGGAGAGAGAAAATAACGGACTGGGCTAGGTCGGGTTTTTTTTGAAAAATTCAAAGCCCAAGCCCAGCCCATGGGCCGGGCTTGAAAAAGCCCATCGGGCCGGGCCGAATTAAGCCCAACGGGCCGGGCCTAAATGGGCCTACTTTATTATTATTATTTTAAATATGTATTTTTTTTTCTATGTTTTGATGTGTTTTTATATTTCCTCTTTTTTTCATAGTTCTCTATTTATATTTGTCTATATGTTTATGTCTCAATTTTTTTTCTTTGTTCATAACTTCATAGTTCTCTTTTTTTTCTCATAAATATAAAGATATAGTTATACAACCTCATATTAATAAAATTATATTTTATCTCATACTTCATTTTTTAGTTCTTACAATGATAATAGATAATGATTTTCTCCATATTTCATTTAACTTGGATTTTTTATATATAGATTTATGAATATGTATTTGAGCCCATGGGCCGGGTTTTTATGGGCGGGCCGGGCTGGGCTTCCTTGGGCTCAAATGGGCCGGGCCTATGGGCTGGGCTGGGCTTTAGACACCTAAGCCCAAGTCCAGCCCACTCAACAATGGGCCGGGCCGGGCTTTTTCTCAATGGGCCAGGCGGGCCCCCCATGAGCCCGCGGGCCAAATGATGATCCCTAGACAAACGTTTGAAGCGATCAAAATCTTGGTGACGATATAATTTTTTTTTTTTTGTTTTATTCAATTTAATGTCATTTTTTAAAATATATTTTCTTGCATTTCCAATTTCATTTTTTTAATACATTATTCAAGGCAAAACAAAAAAGAGGAAAACCATTACACATGGCTCCTCAAGTGAACAATGCCAGCAGTTGGTTCCAGTGGTGCATTCCGTGTCAGAAATAATGGCACTATTACTTCCTCCGAAGGAAAATACTCCACCACGTTTTGATTCAGTGGAACCGCCTTCATCAATGATTGAGTCGTCCTTGTACTTGATTAAGGATCGGGAGTATTTCAATTGTATGATGAGTGAGATGTGAATTGTATAATAAATATGGACACGTGGCAACAGGAAATCTTATCCTAAACCCTTGCTCTTGCCTTGCCCTAGCCGATAGGGTGGAAGTGCTCAATGACGTTTCAATCAATCACAAGCATACGTTCCAATCAATCAATCACATTGGGTAATTGAAAGACTTATCTGATGCCATCAGATCAGTGATGATGCTCAAGGAAATCCAACTTAATCTTATTGAAAAGCTAAACAAGTAAAATTTAATATTAATTTGAAATTAATTTAAAAGCTTCACACAAGAAATTGAGATATATGAATTTATATTCTCTTCTTCTTTTACTTTTTTTTTTCTTTGATTTATTTGTTTGTAGGGTCTAAATTAAAAACAATCGTTTGCAACTGTCCTAAACTTAATTACGTAAAACCAACAGATTTTGCTGAAGAGAAAAGGTTTTCTCAATTTTTAAAAAAATGAAGCTGTGTATGTGTAAAAGGAACAATTCAAACTACGTATCACTCTCCTAAATTTATCATACGTCTCTAATTATACCTATCATATGTCTGTAATTAAAATATGTAAACAGCTCAACAACTTTGTTGTTCAATCCTAATTAATGACATAATTATAATTGATAAATGGCTATGGCCCATAAGTACAAGCATTAGAAATTACAAAATCAAGTTCACATTGAGCACCGAAACAACAAAGAAGAAATCAACCTTTGTTTTATTTGAAAACGTGAAGCACGCTTTAGTTTGTTTTATTTGAATAATATTATTACTTGGACCTTTCAAAACTGCCACCTGGCTTTACTTTTTTGGCTGGCTTCAATTTTCTCTGTTTCGCTTTCGCGGGCCAACCCAACTATGGATACGTACAGCAAGAACAAGAAGCGAAAGCTGCATCAGCATGTGCATGGTTTGGGTTTGCTTGATTATAAATAGCACAGCGGGTTGGAGCTAGGGAAAGCAATAAACAACGAGAGAGAAAGAAACAGACAGGCTGCTGCCTACCCCTAGGGCAAGGTAGGCTGCTGCCTACCCCAAATTTTTCAAAAAGAAAAATATATCCATATGTAATAGGCCAATCCATGTGAAACGTACAAACCTATGCCGACCCAAAAAGAAACCCACATGCATGCATAACCTAAAATTTCTCCTCTTTAATTACCTACCTCCAAATTTTAAGATGTTGTATGTGACAACATTGAATCTAATATATTTTAAATAGGTTAGAACTTATGTGTATAAAGAAAAAGAATAGGTTTTTTTTTTTTTTTTTTTGCTAAATTTTTATTTATGTATAAAGATGCATTTGAGAGTAAGACTCATTATATTCCCCCTACTAGGTGTATATTTTTATTTTTATTAATGAGATTCACTCATAACGTTGAGTTTTTAATGTAAGTTTCTCCTAATCGGATATCGAATCCTGAATCCGCCACAGGAGCGAGAGATCATCAGAAATGGCATTACAACTGCCACAACCATTTCTTGCGCTTAAATCAGAGACGAACAACAGATATTTGCGCTACATACACCAAGACATAGAGGGGGTGCATGGGATCCTCCAATTCTCCGGAGAGGAGGTTCTGAGCCCATACGCAAAGTTCCAAGTCGAAGTGGAGGTCGGCCATCGGGTGCATATAAGATCCTGCTACAACAACAAATACTGGAGGAGGGCAGACCAAAACAGTAGGTGGATTGTAGCCGGGGCTGACGAGCAAGAGGCAGATCCAACCCGTTGGTCATGTACGCTCTTCGAGTTCGAGCCCATCATCATAAACGACACCAACTTCTCCCAAATCCGATTGGTCCACGTGCACTCCCGTGATTATTTAAAGATATCCCCTACAAACGAATGCCTCTTTATAAGCCAAAACTTTGATGTCTTCACAGTCATCGACCGGAACGCGCTGGTTATTTTTCCCAAGCATCTAGCCTTCAAAGTCAACGTCAATGGCATTGGCAACTACCTCCGCGTCCAAATCATTGATACACACCCATATCTGCAGTTCTCAGCCACTAATCCTACTAAACAAGAGAAGGAGAACAAGGTGTTCACTGCCGGTGATGGAAGCGTTCGCATAATGTCCACCTTCACTAAAAAGTTCTGGAGGCGTAACAGTAGCCGAGATGATAAAATTAGCAACAACTGGATTTGGGCTGACTCAGACGACACCACCAACCGAGACTCAAACACGTTGTTTTGGCCAGTCAAGGTAGAAACCAACCGAGGCGACGTCAACGACGTCAATGTTGTTGTAGCTCTCCGCAACCTGGGCAATAACAATTTCTGCAAGAGGTTGACCGTGGGCAGGAACAACGATGTAGTCTGTCTGACTGCCGATCCTCCAAATACAATTACCCCAGGGCCAGATGCGCTCCTGGCAGTCGAAGAGCTTGTTACGTCCCGGACCATCTCTGATCTCAATTTCCGCCTAGCCGATGCCAGGATCTATAACCGCCAGATCGGCAAGGTCATGGCCATAAAAGAATACGAAAACCCCGCCGAAATACCGGCCTCTCCAACTATCAGTCTCGTCTATAAAGACAAAAGGACTAGTACTTGGAATACCAGTGCCGACGACGTCTCTTTC
The DNA here is from genome assembly GCA_020521455.1 of Prunus kanzakura. NCBI lineage: Eukaryota > Viridiplantae > Streptophyta > Magnoliopsida > Rosales > Rosaceae > Prunus > Prunus kanzakura. The sequence goes on from BPUM01000429.1 coordinate 51,554, forward strand.
ACGGCCTTCATCCAAACCACCCTCACCTCCGACACTCCATACGTCGTACAGGACGAGGGAGTCCGCATCCGAGTTTTGGGTAACTTTAACGGAGACTACAAGTGGGGTAAACGTCTCGAATCAGAAACTACAATTGAGCGTCGGTTCCCGGTTGTTGTGAAGCCAAAGAGTAGGGTGAAGGTGATCCTTCGAGCTACAACTGCATCATGCGACATTCCCTTCTCCTACTCTCAGCGGGACACTCTTATTAGCCAAACCCCGGCGATTATTACCTGCCTCAAGGAAGGTGGCCTTTACAGTGGTGAAAGTTTGTACAACTTCTACCACACGACAGAAATCATCGTGTGAAATTAATTTGATGTTTGTGGGTAGCGTCACTGGAAACCCTTCCGCGACTTCACTCGTTCCATGAGAGTCACCTATGGGTTTAAAAGGCTTGTTGCATACGCTAAATGCAATCGTGTTCTCTGTGAAAGTGGCATTGTCTTAAGTTTTCCTTTTGTTGTGATTTGGGTTCAATAATATTGCATGCAGCTGCTGCTCATGCATTCATGCATTAATTTATGTAACCTATAGCTAAGACTATCTGTGGGAATTAAAGATTCTAACAAAAATTCTCAACACATATATCAACATCTCAGAACTTTTGTTCCAACTCCTATAACACTTTATCATTTAATCAAGTATAAATGTGTTACCGATAATACAAATTGATCAGAGAAATGCTTAGCTGGTTTCTTGATGATATTGATTAGAGAACTCTGACAACTGCGAAGCTCTAGCAACTTCAAGCAGTTTGATTAGTTTCTTATTTCCACCTATACGGGCTTCATCAAGTGGAGTTCTTCCCCATCTGCAATCAGGACGTAGACTAATTAGAAAGTATAAATGTGCATGTTGGAATTATTTTTTTAAGGAGCTAAATTCGTCTATTAAATGGTTTTAAACATGTTAGTTGCAGAAAGAAGGCAGTAATCATGTTAATTTTAGGTATACACAATTGGGCTGAAATTTAAACAATAGTTTCAAGAAGACCATAAGGTCAGTCATCCCTGCCTCACAAACCAGATGAACATTCAGATTGTACCTGTCTTTTGATAGGACACTTGATCCCGCTTCTAAAAGGAACTCTGACATTGGATATAAGCCTTCTGAAGCAGCTACATGAAGCGCTGTTCGCTGATCATAATTTTTTGCATTTGGGTTAATGTCATTGGCTAAGAGCCTTTTCAGAAGGTCCAAATTCCTCCTTGCTACCGTAATACAGAGAAATTCACCGGCGTCATCAATAGTAAGCGACGCCCCTGCCTTAACAAGTAAAGAAGCTACTTCATCGTGCCCATTTTTAATGGCTTCAAGCAAAGGAGTGTTCCCAAATTTATCTAATATTACAGTAACACTCAGGGTTAATCAACAATAGTAGTAGTAACTAGTAAGATTTCTTCAGAAAATACATGATCCAGTTGAATTTCTTAGCAGAGCTCGTTAGAAGATCACCTGAAATCTCAGCATCTGCTCCTTGATCAATAAGGAAACGAATAATATCTTCATACCCTTTCGACGCTGCAACAAGCTGCGGGAAACAAATAAAGATGAAGTAAACCACACACATACATATGAGCAGGGGTGTCATCAAAGAGAAGTTATTTTTGTTATTCTAGCACCATTGTTCTAATTTATAAATATCAATTAGTAGCTTGGGGATCTAGATTCATACCAAGGGCGACCTTCCATCATAATCCGTCTTGTTTGGATCTGCTCCTGCTCCAATCAAACGTTTTTACTCGATAGTAATCTCCATCATAGGCAGCACAATTTACTTTCATAATTAACTCCATTTCATGCTTTCCAATATATAGTATGATATCCGATTCCAAAAGCTTGTTCCGGGTATTCAAATCTTTTCCCTATAAGTTGAGAAGTGAGCTTATGGAATTAATTTTTTTCTTTGCAAAGTGCATGGGCACAACTCAGCATCTCTTGCGGGTGGAAGCAAGAAAAAGAAGACTACAAAAATTTCCAAGTCTATTTACCTCAATGAGGTTGTTTAGGATAATACGCCCATCTAAAAAATGCATCTCCAAGATTTCTCTAAAGGATTGTTTATCAAGTCGCAAGACCCTGCACAGTTGACGAACCCGAACAGCATACGGCTGGGGAGTGTTACAAAGAAAGGAAACCTCACCAAATGAGCTATAGGTTTGCAGACGCTCAAGGAGCTCTTCAGTTTCATTATCTTCATCCCTTCCCACCTTCTCCTGTAGACAATATCAAATCTATTAGACATAATAATTCAAAAATACATATTGTGGTAAGCATAGACTACATAGAGTAACTATTCTTTTACCCTTTACTAAGGGGTCAATGAATGAATATATACATGTAAACATAAAAGAATGAATACAGGAAAACAGAGAAGGGTGGGTCATGTGTGCATGCAGCTGCGTATCCTTGCATGTATGCTACAAAGCTCCTAGTTTTATGTGTGTGTGTGTGGGGGCTCGCTTTATTATATATAACCAAAAGGTAGCAGCCAGCCCAACCAGAAGGGTTTGAGGCTTTGCTGTCTTGATTTACCCTGCAAATGAATGCATGATAACATATTATTATTCATATGAGTTCAGCTTATGTGTTATACTAACAGCAACACAAAGATCAATGTTTGAGAAACTGATACAATTAATTTTGGACAGAGTGACTTTATTATGTTTGAGAACAAATAACACAGTACTGCAAATGCATTAAAAACAGAATAAAGGTATAGACATAATGGGACTAAACAATTAAATTTGTAATTCATACCAGCTCACCATGGCATACTATGTATAGTTGATCAACTGCTTGCCCCTGCTCTATAATCACTTCTGGTGGAAGGAAAAACTCCTCGTGAATTCTGGTTGCCTGATAAAACCAGAAACATAGGTCAGATTCCTGTACTGTAAAAGAATTGAAGTTTAGAATTGTTAACATTTATGTTATGAATAATCAAAGGTGATGAAAATATCCAACGATGACAGTATGTTGCTTGTCAGATAGGATAAAGTTACTGAAGACAATGGCTTACAATCTGCTTTATGAAGCCTAAAGAGCACCCCTTAAATAGGGGAACTTCTTTGATGTACGGCTCATATAATTTCTGGGAAATCTGCAAAGAAGAAACAATAGATTTTAGTACAGTTTCACAATCAGTACGCCAATCAAAAGTAAGATCCTAACTGTATAGTGTATACTACTTGGCCACCAATAAACTCATATGTTGGTTATCTTTATATTAGTACTTTAAAGACAAGACGATAGATGGTGAGCATCTAAGATGACATTCTTGTTTTCATAGTTCACCAAATGAAGCAAAACCATTCAACAAGCTTGTTCTCTTAAACCAAGAATAAGAAAGAGATTATTTGATTAAATTCGAAATCCATAGTTTTCAGCCTCAATTTAAACAACTACCTTGCTGCGAATAGAGGCTGGAATGTCCTGAAGAACAGTGGCTTCGGTGTAGCTACGGTCATACTGTAACCTGAGATGGTTTTTAATTTCCTTACTTATGCCCCTGTCAAGCCTGTTTTTGTTCATGTATTTGATTAGTTCAGTCATCTTGTCCCTAAACTTTTCTGTTTTCGATCCTTTCACAATCAATGCAGCAATGTTACCCAGCAGATAAGCACCAAGAATCATGTCAAAAGACACATAAAACATGATGAATATCATCTCCCTCACATTCACTGCATGTATCTCTCCATATCCTGGAAAACCAAAAAGGAAAAAGCATACACATTTATAACCCATCTTGAAAATAAATCAGGGACATATAATAAGAAATGAATTAAGAAGCTTAATTAATTGATTAATTACCAACAGTGGCCATGGTAACAACGGCAAAATAGAGTGAGGTGATGTAACGCTTCCAGAGGTCAA
>BPUM01000430.1:0-52976 GCA_020521455.1 Prunus kanzakura
TCGACCGGAAATCAATTGGTGTACGAAATTAGACACTTCAAGTTCAAAGGCAGTTTGTTCCGAATTGGAGTGGTTGGTGTATTTCGTAGTTCTAGCGATTGGATTTCACTCAAAACTCAGGACATGACTCCTCCCACCATATTATGATGATGCCCGAGTGTTGGGCACGATCGGAAATCAATAGGTGTACGAAATTGGACACGTCAAGTTCAAAGGCAGTTTGTTCCGAATAGGGGTGGTTGGTGTATTCCGTAGTTCTAGCTATTGGATCTCACTCAAAACTCACCACATGACTCCTCCCACGATATTATGATGATGCCCAAGTTTTGGCCTCGATCGGAAATCAATCGGTGTACGAAATTGGATGCTTGAAGTTCAAAGGCAGTTTGTTTCGAATTGTAGTGGTTGGTGTATTCCGTAGTTCTAGCGATTGGATTTCACTCAAAACTCACCAAGTGACTCCTCCCAGCATATTATGATGATGCCAAAGTGTTGGGCTGGATCGGAAATCAACAAGTGTACGAAATTGGACACTTCAAGTTCAAAGGCATTTTGTTCCGAATTGGAGTGGTTTGGGTATTCCGTAGTTCTAGCAATTGGATTTCACTCAAAACTCAATTTGACTAGTTGGTGTATTCCGTAGTTCTAGCGATTGGATTTCACCCAAAACTCACCACATGACTCCTCGCACCATATTATGATGATGCCCAAGTTTTGGGCTCGATAGGAAATCAATAGGTGTACGAAATTAGACACTTCAAGTTGAAAGGCAGTTTGTTCCGAATTCGAGTGGTTGGTGTGTTCCGTAGTTCTTGCGATAGGATTTCACACAAAACTCACCACATGACTCCTCCCACCATGATATGATGACGCCCAAGTTTTGGGGTCGATCGGAAATCAATAGGTGTACGAAATTGGACAATTGGAGTTCAAAGGCAGTTCGTGCCTTATTAGAGTGGTCGGTGTATTTCGTAGTTCTAGCGATTGGATTTCACTCAAAACTCACCAAGTGACTCCTCCCATCATATTATGATGACGCCCAATTTTGGGCTCAATCGGAAATCAATAGGTGTACGAAATTGGTCAATTCAAGTTCAAAGGCAGTTCGTGCTTGATTGGAGTGTTTGGTGTATTCCGTAGTTCTAGCAATTGGATTTCACTCAAAACTCAATTGGAGTAGTTGGTGTATTCCGTAGTTCGAGTGATTAGATTTCACCCAAAACTCACCACATGACTCCTCCCACCATACTATGACGATGCCCAAGTTTTGGGCTCGATCGGAAATCAATACGTGTACGAAATTGGACACTTCAAGTTCAAAGGCAGTTTGTTCCGACTTGGAGTGGTTGGTGTATTCCGTAGTTCTAGCGATTGGATTTCACTCAAAACTCACCACATGACTCCTCCCACCATATTCTTATGATGCCCAACTGTTGGGCTGGATCGGAAATCAGTAGGTGTACGAAATTGGACACTTCAAGTTCAAAGGCATTTTGTTCCGAATTGGAGTGGTTGGAGTATTCCGTAGTTCTTGCGATTGGATTTCACTCAAAACACACCACATGACTCCTCCCACCATGATATGATGACGCCAAGTTCTGGGCTCGATCGGAAATCAATAGGTGTACGAAATTGGACAATTGGAGTTCAAAGGCAGTTCGTGCCTTATTAGAGTGGTTGGTGTATTTCGTAGTTCTAGCGATTGGATTTCACTCAGAACTCACCACATGACTCCTCCCACCTTATTATGATGATGCCCAAGTTTTGGGCTCGATCGGAAATCAATAGGTGTACGAAATTGGACACTTCAAGTCCAAAGGCAGTTTGTTCCGAATTGGAGTGTTTGGTGTATTCCGTAATTCTAGCGATTGGATTTCACTCAAAAATCACCGCATGACTCCTCCCACCATATTCTTATGATGCCCAACTGTTGGGCTGGATCGGAAATCAGTAGGTGTACGAAATTGGACACTTCAAGTTCAAAGGCATTTTGTTCCGAATTGGAGTGGTTGGAGTATTCCGTAGTTCTTGCGATTGGATTTCACTCAAAACACACCACATGACTCCTCCCACCATGATATGATGACGCCAAAGTTCTGGGCTCGATCGGAAATCAATAGGTGTACGAAATTGGACAATTGGAGTTCAAAGGCAGTTCGTGCCTTATTAGAGTGGTTGGTGTATTTCGTAGTTCTAGCGATTGGATTTCACTCAAAACTGACCACATGACTCCTCCCACCATATTATGATGATGCCCTAGTTTTAAGCCTGATCGGAAATCAATAGGTGTACGAAATTGGACATTTCAAGTTCACAGGCAGTTTGTTCCGAATTGGAGTGGTTTGTGTATTCCGTAGTTCTAGCGATTGGATTTCACTCAAAACTCACCACGTGACTCCTCCCACCGTACTATGATGATGCCCAAGTTTTGGGCTTGATCGGAAATCAGTAGGTGTACGAAATTGGACAATTCAAGTTCAATGGCAGTTCATGCTTTAGTGGAGTGTTTGGTGTATTTCGTAGTTCTAGCGATTGGATTTCACTCAAACCTCATCAAATGACTCCTCCCACCATATTATGATGATGCCCGAGTTTTGGGAACGAACGGAAACCAATAGGTGTACGAAATTGGACAATTCAAGTTCAAAGGCAGTTTATTCCGAATTGGAGTGGTTGGAGTATTCCGTAGTTCTTGCGATTGGATTTCACTCAAAACACACCACATGACTCCTCCCACCATGCTATGATGATGCCCAAGTTTTGGGCTCGATCGGAAATCAATAGGTGTACGAAATTCGACAATTCAAGTTCAAAGGCAGTTCGTGCCTTATTGGAGTGGTTGGAACTTTCGTAGTTCTAGCGATTGGATTTCACTCAGAACACACCAAATGATTCCTCCCAACATTTTATGATGATTCCCAAGTTTTGGGCTCGATCGGATATCAATAGGTGTACGAAACTGGACACTTCAAGTTCATAGGCAGTTTGTTCCGAATTGGAGTGGTTGGTGTATTCCGTAGTTCTAGCGATTGGATTTCACTCAAAACTCACCACGTGACTCCTCCCACCGTACTATGATGATGCCCAAGTTTTGGGCTTGATCGGAAATCAGTAGGTGTACGAAATTGGACAATTCAAGTTCAATGGCAGTTCATGCTTTAGTGGAGTGTTTGGTGTATTTCGTAGTTCTAGCGATTGGATTTCACACAAACCTCATCAAATGACTCCTCCCACCATATTATGATGATGCCCGAGTTTTGGGAACGAACGGAAACCAATAGGTGTACGAAATTGGACAATTCAAGTTCAAAGGCAGTTTATTCCGAATTGGAGTGGTTGGTGTATTCCGTAGTTCTAGCGATAGGATTTCACTCAAAACTCAGCACAGGACTCCTCCCACCATACTATGATGATGCCCAAGTTTTGGGCTCGATCGAAAATCAATAGGTGTACGAAGTTGGACAACTCAAGTTTAAAGGCAGTTCGTGCTTTATTGGAGTGTTTGGTGTATTTCGTAGTTCTAGCCATTGGATTTCACTCAAAACTCATCAAATGACTCCTCCCACCATATTATGATGATGCCCAAGTTTTGGGATCGATCGGAAATCAATAGGTGTACGAAATTAGGACACTTCAAGTTCAAAGGCAGTTTGTTCCGAATTGGAGTGGTTGGTGTATTCCGTAGTTCTAGCGATTGGATTTCACTCAAAACTCACCGCATGACTCCTCCCACCATATTATGATGATGCCCAAGTTTTGGGCTCGATCGGAAATCAATAGGTGTACGAAATTGGACACTTCAAGTTCAAAGGCAGTTTGTTCCGAATTGGAGTGGTTGGTGTATTCCGTAGTTCTAGCGATTGGATTTCACTCAAAAATCACCGACATGACTCCTCCCACCATATTATGATGATGCCCAAGTTTTAGGCTCGATCGGAAATCAATAGGTGTACGAAATTGGACACTTCTAGTTCAAAGGCAGTTTGTTCCGAATTGGAGTGATTGGTGTATTCCGTAGTTCTGGCGATAGGATTTCACTCAAAACTCACCACATGACACCTCCCACCATATTATGATGATGCCCAAGTTTTGGGCTCGATCTGAAATCAATAGGTGTACGAAATTGGACACTTCAAGTCCAAAGGCAGTTTGTTCCGAATTGGAGTGTTTGGTGTATTCCGTAATTCTAGCGATTGGATTTCACTCAAAAATCACCGCATGACTCCTCCCACCATATTATGATGATGCCCAAGTTTTAAGGCCTGATCGGAAATCAATAGGTGTACGAAATTGGACATTTCTAGTTCAAAGGAAGTTTGTTCCGAATTGGAGTGGTTGGTGTATTCCGTAGTTCTGGCGATAGGATTTCACTCAAAACTCACCACATGACATCCTCCCACCATATTATGATGATGCCCAAGTTTTGGGCTCGATCTGAAATCAATAGGTGTACGAAATTGGACACTTCAAGTTGGAAGGCAGTTTGTTCCGAATTGGAGTGGTTAGTGTATTCTGTAGTTCTAGTGATTGGATTTCACCCAAAAATGTCCACAAGACTCCTCCCACCATATTATGATGATGCCCAAGTTTTGGGATCGAACGGAAATCAATAGGTGTACGAAATTGGACACTTCAAGTTCAAAGGCAGTTTGTTCCGAATTGGAGTGGTCGGTGTATTCCGTAGTCCTAGCGATTGGATTTCACTCAAAACTCACCACAAGACTCCTCCCACCATACTATGGCGATGCCCACGTTTTGGGCTCGATCGGAAATCAATAGGTGTACGAAGTTGGACAATTCTAGTTCAAATGCAGTTCGTGCCTTATTGTTGTGGTTGGTACATTTCGTAGTTCTAGCGATTGGATTTCACTCAGAACTCACCAAATGACTCCTCCCAACATATTATGATGATTCCCAAGTTTTGGGCTCGATCGGATATCAATAGGTGTACGAAATTGGACACTTCAAGTTCAAAGGCAGTTTGTTCCGAATTGGAGTGGTCGGTGTATTCCGTAGTTCTAGCGATTGGATTTCACTCAAAACACATGAAATGACTCCTCCCACCATATTATGGTGATGCCCAAGTTTTGGGCTCGATCGGAAATCAATAGGTGTACGAAATTGGACATTTAAAGTTCAAAAGCAGTTTGTTCCGAATTGGAGTGGTTGGTGCATTCCGTAGTTCTATCGTTTGGATTTCACCCAAAACTCACCACTTGACACCTCCAACCATATTAAGATGATGCCCAAGTTTTGGGCTCGATCGGAAATCAATAGGTGTACGAAATTGGACATTTAAAGTTCAAAGGCAGTTTGTTCCGAATTGTTGTGGTCGGTGTACGAAATTGGACAATTGAAGTTCAAAGGCAGTTCCTGCCTTATTGCAGTGGTTGGTACATTTCGTAGTTCTAGCGATTGGATTTTACTCAAAACTCGCCAAATCACTCCTCCCACCATATTATGATGATGCCCAAGTTTTGGGCTCGATCGGATATCACTAGGTGTACGAAATTGGACACTTCAAGTTCAGAGGTAGTTTTTTCCGAATTGGAGTGGTTGGTGTATTCCGTAGTTCTACCGATTGGGTTTCACCCAAAACTCACCACTTGACTCCTCCCACCATATTAAGATGATGCCCAAGTTTTGGGCTCGATTGGAAATCAATAGGTGTACGAAAGTGGACATTTTAAGTTCAAAGGCAGTTTGTTCCGAATTGTAGTGGTTGGTGTACGAAATTGGACAATTGAAGTTCAAAGGCATTTCCTGCCTTATTGCAGTGGTTGGTACATTTCGTAGTTCTAGCGATTGGATTTTACTCAAAACTCACCACATGACTCCTCCCACCATATTATGATGATGCCCAAGTTTTGGGCTCGATCGGAAATCAATAGGTGTACGAAATTGGACATTTAAAGTTCAAAAGCAGTTTGTTCCGAATTGGATTGGTCGGTGTATTCCGTAGTTCTAGCGATTGGATTTTACTCAAAACTCACCACACGACACCTCCCACCATATTTTGGTGATGCCCAATTTTTGGGCTCGATCGGAAATCAATAGGTGTACGAAATTGGACACTTCAAGTTCAAAGGCAGTTTGTTCCGAATTGGAGTGGTTAGTGTATTCCATAGTTCTAGCTATTGGTTTTCGCCCAAAACTCTCCACATGACTCCTCCCACCATATTATGATGATGCACAAGTTTTGGGCTCAATCGGAAATCAATAGGTGTACGAAATTGGACACTTCAAGTTCAAAGACAGTTTGTTCCGAATTGGAGTGGTTGGTGTATTCCGTAGTTCTAGCGATTGGATTTCACGCAAAACTCACCACATGACTCCTCCCACCATATTATGATGGTGCCGAAGTTTTGGGTTCGATCGGAAATCAATAGGTGTACGAAATTGGACACTTCAAGTCCAAAGGCAGTTTGTTCCGAATTGGAGTGGTCGGTGTATTCCGTAGTTCTAGCGATTGGATTTCACTCAAAACTCACCACAAGACTCCTCCCACCATACTATGATGATGCCCAAGTTTTGGGCTCGATCTGAAATCAATAGGTGTACGAAGTTGGACAATTAAAGTTCAAAGGCAATTCGTTCCTTATTGTAGTGGTTGGTACATTTTGTAGTTCTAGCGATTGGATTTGACTCAGAACTCACCAAATCCCAACATATTATGATGATTCCTAGGTTTTGGGCTCGATCGGATATCAATAGGTGTACGAAATTTTACACTTCAAGTTCAAAGGCAGTTTGTTCCGAATTGGAATGGTTGGTGTATGACGTAGTTCTAGGGATTGGATTTCACCCCAAACTCACCACATGACTCCTCCCAGCATATTATGATGATGCCCAAGTTTTGGGCTCAATCGGAAATCAATAGGTGCACGAAATTGGACAATTCAAGTTCAAAGGCAGTTCGTGCTTTATTGGAGTGTTTGGTGTATTTCGTAGTTCTAGTCTTTGGATTTCACTCAAAACTCGTCAAATGACTCCTCCCACCATATTATGATGATGCCCAAGTTTTGGTAACGATTGGAAATCAATAGGTGTACGAAATTGGACACTTCAAGTTCAAAGGCAGTTTGCTCCGAATTGGACTGGTTGGTGTATTCCGTAGTTCTGGCGATTGGATTTCACCCAAAACTCACCACATGACTCCTCCCACCATATTAAGATGATGCCCAAGTGTTGGGCCTATTCTTAACAACTAAAATGAGTTATTAAAAACAGCAGCTTTAATTCTCGTAAGTGCACGAACCGTTTATAGTATAGCTTATGTAAATACGAGGTCGATCCCACGGAGAATGGTAACGTGGTTGCAAGTTAAACTACTTAGAATGCTAGGAAAACAGAAAACAAAGAAACAAACTAACTAACAATGGCAAGGTCTAGGACAGAATCCTAGCACCACACACGCACTCGAAATGGGGGGTTTTGTTGTTGAAGTGAAAATAAGAGAATGAAATGGAAGTGCTGGAAAGTAAACAATAGCAGTAATCAACAAGTTGTGAAACAATGATTGAGGAGTGTTAGAGCCTTGGAATCCACCACTAGTTTTCCTATCCAAGTTATGAATGCATAGAAAGTGACTCAAGCTTCATCAACAATAGATTATCGCATACAAGCCTATGGTATCTAGGTGCAGGATGCATGATTCTCCTAAGGCATGTAATTGTGCATGGTATCTACACAACACGTGATCTCTAATATGCAACCTAAGCATGGTATCTACTTAGAATAAAGCATACAAGAGTCATTAAGTTCCCTGAGAATATGATAATCACACAAGTCCTAGAACATGGTATCTGTCCTAGTCAACTTATGGTTATTAACCCCTTGAATGATTCTTAGGCTATTCATGTGTTGCTTGTGAAAGGAGAGTAGAATTGGTGAATCTAAACCCCTTCCCAACATGTGCTAGATGCATAAAATCCTAGTTAGCTACTCCAAGAAAACATACATCAAGCACATAATAAACTGGAGATTAACAACTTGGCAATGAAAGCAAAGAAATCAATTAACTATGAAATCATCCATAACATTGAATATTCATGACTAGGGCTTCATCATAAGCCCTAACTAATGGATTAGTTACACATAACTAAGAATACAGAAAATAAGAAATACATAGATAGAATAAAGAGAATAGAAGAACTAGTTGGTAGCAGCAACTCCCAGGACAGCTCCAAGCTCTACCTCCTTTGCAGCTAGCTCTCTTCTCTCTTTGTGGTGAATCTGAATGTGTGTATGAGAGTAATGGATGGAGTGAATGTGTGTGTCTATCTCTCCTCTCTCCCCCTTGTGAATGAGCTGCAACTCTCTATTTATAGACTTCCAAAATTCGTCCTCCCCTTGGCTGGTGTAGACAGCCCACCAGAAATCCTGGAAACTGTTCCTTGATTTTCGCAAACATGTTTCCCCATAATTAAGTATGCCTTGTTTTGCTTCTTGAGACTTCCAATGCAGAAATGACTCCCTAATTTGCTCAACATGTTTGGTCTAAAGTCAGGTACAACTGAGGTGAGGCACTTGGCTCAAGGGAGGTGTGGGACACAAGGCTCATTAGCTGGCAGCTGCATATTAAAATCCTCCTGAGCATCGTTCAGTGTTTGACGGGCTAAGGACTCCAGATATGTTCAATTGGCCTGAATTTTGGATATGTTATACTAGACACCAATATGAACAACTTCTATGAAGGACGTCTCCTCATTTGAGTTGTGTATGTTGCTGAAAGGATGCTTGTAAGATGACCCACGACGCTGGACTGACAAGGAGAGTGTGGCCCAAATTGGGTCTGTCTTTAAGTTTATATTCCTCTTGTGCCAATCAGCCCTTAATATGCATGGATTGTGTCAAATGTGATCTCTTGCTGCCTTAACCTACAAAACACACAAACATAGGTAAGTGACTCGAAATAAAGAGAAACTAAACAAAATCACTAAGTAGAGAAGGCATGCAAATGTATGAAATTATGAACTTATCACCAAGTTTTGGCTCGATCGGAAATCAATAGGTGTACGAAATTCGACATTTCTAGTTCAAAGGCAGTTTGTTCCGAATTGTAGTAGTTGGTGTACGAAATTGGACAATTCAGGTTCAAAGGCAGTTCCTGCCTTATTGGAGTGGTTGGTACATTTCGTACTTCTAGCGATTGGATTTCACTCAAAACTCACCACATGACTCCTCCCACGATATTATGATGATGCCCAAGTTTTGGGCTCAATCGGAAATCAATAGGTGTACAAAATTGCACACTTCAAGTTCCAAGGCAGTTTGTTCCAAATTGGAGTGGTTGGTGTATTCCGTAGTTCTAGCAATTGCATTTCACCCAAAACTCCCCAGATGTCTCCTCCCACCATATTCTGGTGATGCCCAAGTTTTGGGCCCGATCGGAAATCAATAGGTGTACGAAATTGGACACTTCAAGTTCAAAGGCAGTTTGTTCCGAATTTGAGTGGTTGGGGTATTCCGTAGTTCTAGCAATTGCATTTCACCCAAAACTCCCCAGATGTCTCCTCCCACCATATTACGATGATGCCCAAGTTTTGGGCTCGATCGGAAATCAATAGGTGTACGAAATTGGACACTTCAAGTTCAAAGGCAGTTTGTTCTGAATTGGAGTGGTTGGTGTATTCCATAGTTCTAGCCATTGGATTTCACCCAAAACTCACCACATGACTCCTCCCACCATATTATGATGATTCCCAAGTTTTGGCCTCGATCGGAAATCAATAGGTGTACGAAATTAGACACTTCAAGTTCAAAGGCAGTTTGTTCCGAATTGGAGTGGTTGGTGTATTCCGTAGTTCTAGCGATTGGATTTCACTCAAAACTCACCACATGACTCCTCCCACCATATTATGATGACGCCCAAGTATTGGGGTCGATAGGAAATCAATAGGTGTATGAAATTGGACACTTCAAGTTCAAAGGCAGTTTGTTCCGAATTGGAGTGGTTGGTGTATTCCGTAGTTCTAGGGATTGGATTTCACTCAAAACTCACCACATGACTCCTCCCACCAAACTATGATGATGCTCAAGTTTTGGACTCGATCGGAAATCAATAGGTGCACGAAATTGGACAATTCAAGCTCAAAGGCAGTTCGTGCTTTATTGGAGTGTTTGGCGTATTCCGTAGTTCTAGGAGTTGGATTTCACTCCAAACTCACCAAATGACTCATCCCACCATGTTATGATGATGCCCAAATTTTGGGCTCGATCGGAAATCAATAGGTGTACGAAATTGGACAATTCAAGTTCAAAGGCAGTTCGTCCCCTATTGGAGTGGTTGGAGATATCCGTAGTTCTAGCGATTGGATTTCACTCAAAACACACCACATGACTCCTCCAACCATACTATGATGATGCCCAAGTTCGTCCTTTATTGGAGTCTTTGGTGTATTCCGTACTTCTAGCTGTTGGATTTCAGTCAAAACTCACCACATGACTCCTCCCAACATATTATGATGATACCCAAGTTTTGGGCTCGATCGGATATCAATAGGTGTATGAAATTGGACACTTCATGTTCAAGGGCAGTTTGTTCCGAATTGGAGTGGTTGGTGTATTACGTAGTTCTAGCGATTGGATTTCACTCAAAACTCACCAAATGACTCCTCCCACCATATTATGAGGATGCCCAAGTTTTGGGCTCAATCGGAAATCAATAGGTGTACGAAATTGGACAATTCAAGCTCAAAGGCAGTTCATGCTTTATTGGAGTGTTTGGTGTATTCCGTACTTCTAGCTGTTGGATTTCACTCAAAACCCACCACATGACTCCTCCCAATATATTATGATGATACCCAAGTTTTGGGCTCGATCGGAAATCAATAGGTGTACGAAATTGGACACTTCAAGTTCAAAGGGCAGTTTGTTCCGAATTGGAGTGGTTGGTGTATTACGTAGTTCTAGCGATTGGATTTCACTCAAAACTCACCAAATGACTCCTCCCACCATATTATGATGATGCCCAAGTTTTTGGCTCGATCGGAAATCAATAGTTGTACGAAATTGGACACTTCAAGTGCAAGGGGCAGTTTGTTCCGAATTGGAGTGGTTGGTGTATTACGTAGTTCTAGCGATTGGATTTCACCCAAAACTCTCCACATGACTGCTCCCACCATATTATGATAATGCCCAAGTTTTGGGCTCGATCGGAAATCAATAGGTGTACGAAATTGGACACTTCAAGTTTAAAGGCAGTTTGTTCCGAATTGGAGTGGTTGGTGTATTCCGTAGTTCTAGGGATTGGATTTCACTCAAAACTCACCACATGACTCCTCCCACCAAACTATGATGATGCTCAAGTTTTGGACTCGATCGGAAATCCATAGGTGTACGAAATTGGACAATTCAAGCTCAAAGGCAGTTCGTGCTTTATTGGAGTGTTTGGAGTATTCCGTAGTTCTAGGAGTTGGATTTCACTCCAAACTCACCAAATGACTCATCCCACCATGTTATGATGATGCCCAAATTTTGGGCTTGATCGGAAATCAATAGGTGTACGAAATTGAACAATTCAAGTTCAAAGGCAGTTCGTGCCTTATTGGAGTGGTTGGAACATTTCGTAGTTCAAGCGAGTGGATTTCACTCCAAACTCGCCAAATGACTCCTCCCACCATATTATGATGATTCCCAAGTTTTGGGCTCGATCGGAAATCAATAGGTGTATGAAATTGGACACTTCATGTTCGAAAGTAGTTTGTTCCGAATTGGAGTGGTTAGTGTATTCCGTAGTTCTAGCGATTGGATTTTACTCAAAATTCACCACATGACTCCGCCCACCATATTATGATGATGCCCGCGTTTTGGGCTCGATCAGAAATCAATAGGAGTACGAAATTGGACACTTCAAGTTCAAAGGCAGTTTGTTCCCAATTGGAGTGGTTGGTGTATTCCGTAGTTCTAGCGACTGGATTTCACTCAAAACTCACCACATGACTCCTACCACCTTATTATGATGATGCTAAAGTTTTGGGCTCGGTCGGAAATCCATCGGTGTACGAAATTGGACAATTCAAGTTCAAAGGCAGTGCGCGCTTTATTGGAGTGTTTGGTGTATTTCGTAGTTCTAGCGATTGGATTTCACTCAAAACACATCAAATGACTCCTCCCACCATATTATGATAATGCCCGCGTTTTGGGCTCGATCGGAAATCAATAGGTGTACGAATTTGACAATTCAACATCGAAGGCAGTTCGTGCTTTATTGGAGTGTTTGGTGTATTCCGTAGTTCTAGCGATTGGATTTCACTCAAAACTCACCACATGACTCCTCCCACCGTATTATGATGATGCCCAAGTTTTGGGCTCGATCCGAAATCAATAGGTGTACGAAATTGGACAATTCAAATTCCAAGGCAGTTCGTGCTTTATTGGAGTGTTTGGTGTATTTCGTAGTTCTAGCGATTGGATTTCACTCAAAAGACATCAAATGACTCCTCCCACCATATTATGATGATGCCCAAGTTTTGGGCACGATCGGAAATCAATAGGTGTACGAAATTGGACACTTCAAGTTCAAAGGCAGTTTGTTCCGAATTGGAGTGGTTGGTGTATACCGTAGTTCTAGCGATTGGATTTCGCTCAAAACTCACCACATGACTCCTCCCACCATATTATGATGATGCCAAAGTTTTGGGGTCGATCGGAAATCTATAGGTGTACGAAATTGGACACTTCAAGTTCAAAGGCAGTTTGTTCCGAATTTGAGTTGTTGGTGTATTCCGTAGTTCTAGCCATTGGATTTCACCCAAAACTCACCACATGACTCCTCCCACCATATTATGTTGATGTCCAAGTTTTGGCCTTGATTGGAAATCAGTAGGTGTACGATATTGGACACTTCAAGTTCAAAGGCAATTTGTTCCGAATTGGAGTGGTTGGTGTACTCCGTAGTTCCAGCGATTGGATTTCACTCAAAACTCACCACATGACTCTTCCCACCATACTATGATGATGCCCAAGTTTTGGGGTCGATCGGAAATCAATAGGTGTACGAAATTGGACAATACAAGCTCAAAGGCAATTCGTGCTTTATTGGAGTGTTTGGAGTATTCCGTAGTTCTAGGAGTTGGATTTCACTTCAAACTCAGCAAATGACTCCTCCCACCATGTTATGATGATGCCCAAATTTTGGGCTCGATCGGAAATCAATAGGTGTACGAAATTGAACAATTCAAGTTCAAAGGCAGTTTGTTCCGACTTGGAGTGGTTGGTGTATTCCGTAGTTCTAGCGATTGGATTTCACCCAAAACTGACCACATGACTCCTCCCACCATGCTATGATGATGCCCAAGTTTTGGGGTCAATCGGAAATCAATAGGAGTACGAACTTGGACACTTCAAGTTCAAAGGCATGTCGTGCCTTATTGGAGTGATTGGTGTATTTCGTAGTTCTAGCGATTGGATTTCACTCAAAACTCACCAAATGACTCCTCCCACCATATTATGATGATGCCCAAGTTTTGGGCACGATCGGAAATCAATAGGTGTACGAAATTGGACACTTCAAGTTCAAAGGCAGTTTGTTCCGAATTGGAGTGGTTGGTGTATTCCGTAGTTCTAGTGATTGGATTTCGCTCAAAACTCTCCACAGGACTCCTCCCACCATATTATGATGATGCCCAAGTTTTGGGCTCGATCGGAAATCAACAGGTGGACGAAATTGGACGCTTCAAGTTTAAAGGAAGTTTGTTCCGAATTGGAGTGGTTGGTGAATTCCGTAGTTCTAGCGATTGGATTTCACTCAAAACTCACCACATGACTCCTCCCACCATATTATGATGATGCCCAAGTTTTGGGCTCGATCGGAAATCAATAGGTGTACGAAACTGGACAATTCAAGTTAAACTTGTGATTTGGTTATGTTATTGAGTTAAACTTGGTTATGTACGAAACTGTACCCTTCTAGCTTATGATTTGGTTATGTTATTGAGTTAAACTTGTGCTTTTAATTCATTTTCTGTTTTGATAAGTCCATAATTTCATACACTTGCATGCCTTCTTTACTTAGTGATTTTGCTTAGTTTCTCTTTATTTTTAGTCACTTACCTATGTTTGTGTGTTTTGTAGGTTAAGATAGCAAGAGATAACATTTGATGCAATCCATGCATGTTAAGGGCTGATTGGCATATGAGGAATATGAGCTTAAAGACAAACACATTTTGGCTACAACCCCTTTCCAGCCCAATTTCGTAGGTCAACTTCTTGGCCTTGGATCAGCATGCTATGGGGCTCGAATGAGGTGAAGATCTTGATGAAACTTGTTCCAATGGGTGTCTACTACAACATATCCAAATTTCAGCCCAATTGGACATTTGTGGAGTGCTCAGCCCGTCCAACACCCAACCTTTCTCAGCAAGATTTGTAGCTGCCAGCATTTTGCCATGTGACTCCTTTTAGCCATGTGCCTCACCCCAGCTGCAACTGACTTTGTACCCAACATAATGAGTGAAGTTGGGAGGCTTTCCAGCTATGAATTTCTGAAGGAGCAAGTTGGTACATGTTGGAGCTATTATAGAGAAAGCATGTGCATGTGAAGCAAAGAGAAAAGAGAGAGAGAAGAAGAGGAATGATGAGAGGCATTTTTGCTTCAGCCTTTGAACATGGGAAATGAATTGGCAGATCACTTTGGAGCTGGAAATCAGCTTTTGAGCTATTAAAGAGAAGCATGTGCATGCATGTAAAGCAAAAATAAAGAAAAGAAATGAAATGAAGTCAATTCCAGTCTCTGTTCGGCAGCCAACTTTCAAGGTCCAAAACGCACACTTCTACTGCTCCGATGAGAATACTTTAGCTAGAATCAATCCATTAATCTAAATTGAACTTGGGAACTTATTTGCTTGAGTTATTTCTCTTTTTTCTTGTTTTATTTTATTTTTTTTCCATTTCTGTTTTGTGTAGGGAAAATGAATTGGATCATTCAATCACCAATCCTCGTGAGATCGACCTCGCACTTACATATGCTATACTACCAAACGGCTCGTGCACTTGCGAGTATCACAAGTTGAGGATGCAACTGAATCCATTTTGGTGATTTTGAAGGGCTGGAAAACGGATTTGGAGACTAGGGCATTCGATTCACCATAACAATTCAATTCTGGGTTATAAGGAGTCAAGTAACAAGTCTAATTCAGATTCAAAGATTGATTCTAGCTAAAGTATGATTAGGCCATGGTGTCTGGTCCTAACCTTGTGTTCCTAATTCCCTAATTTGATCATTTGTTGTCTAACCTAAAATTAAGCATTAGGAACCCATTAAGCATAGAAGAACAATTTAAACAACCAAGCATGTATCTAATCCCTATTGTCGAATGTCCATACATACTCTTCCTATTCATAGTTCAATTCGAATTAAAGCATGGTGTCTACTCTTAATTCAAACCAAGATATACAAATCAAAGTGGTAGCTAAGCATTCCGATCAGCATATAAGCAAGTAGGCAAAATGAATAAAAACATGAATCATGAATCAAACTTGAAACTCCAAACTTCAAACTTATAAACCCAGAATATTCATGTTAGGTTACATCGAAACCCTAGTTATGGATTTAGCTACTCATAATGGAAAAGAAACTAAAACAGAATTGGGAAAACATAATGAATGTCATAAGAGTAGAAAAACCCTTTTCTGAAGTTCTTGTGGTGTCCAATGCTTCTTCAAGAGCTTCTCCACGTCTGGAAGGATGTATGAAGGATATGGAGGTGATTTGGGATGAGTTTGAGTGAGTGGTGATGGTTGAGAGAGAGGAAATTCGTAGGAAATAGAAGGGAGGTTTTCTGGAGCTGTTTTGGTGTTTTGGGGCAGTTTAGAGTATCTGGCTGTGTACCTAGAGTGTATGGGGTGGATGTGTGTTTCTTTGAAGCTTGAAGACCTCTCTATTTATAGGGCTAAGAGGGAGGAACATCATGATGATATTCCCACACCATCCTTCATCTTTTGCTGATGCACAAGCTTTCTTCACATGGGTTCAAAGGTGATCAGTTTTGCTGCCAACCCATGTGATCTTCTTTTGGCTGCCATCCCATATGGTCTTCTTTTGCTGCCAAAGTCAGTTACAGCTGGGGTGAGGCACATGGCTTAAAGGAGGTGACAAGCTCATCAGCTGGCAGCTGCAATCCTGAGAAAGGTGCAACTTGATGGGACCACGGATTGGGCTTGGCTTCATCAATGGATATGTATGAGCAGTCCATCTTGCGGTTCAGAAACTCCTCTTTCTAACCACAAATCATTTGGGCCAATCCAAGTTGGGAGGAGGAAGTTAAGGCCGAAACAAATAGCTAACTCAGTCTGCTCGTTTTTGCAACATTGTGCAACTTTTTTTATCCAAAGCCACCATTGCTACCTAAGGCCCAAAGAACTGAATGACAAACAGAAAAGGGATTAAAAGCACAAGTTTAACTCAACAACATAACCAAATCATAAGCTAGAGGGGTACAAAATGATATACAATTATGAACTGATCAAATACCCCCATACCTAGATTTTGCTAGTCCTCGAGCAAAACAACACAAAACAAAGTTAAAAACAAAACAAGAAGTTAACTAAACCACTTCCGCAGGTAACTCGATTGCATTGAGCATATGCAACAAGCCTTTAAACCTCTAGGCATCCCTAGTAGGAGGAGTTGTGTCTCCTGAGGGTTTAACAGAAACGATACCCACAAACGCTTTACTGACTCTACAAAACAAAGTGATTAGTAAAACTTTGAAATCAACTAATGAAAATGAAAGAAAACTTCGGTCATACCTCCAACACCATAGAGTTGCCAAGATAGGTGATCAATCAATGTGTAAAGTGGAAGCTATAGCTCAAAGGCACACGGTTTCAAAGCAAGCACACTCAAACCTTGAATGGAAAACATGCTTCGACTCTAATTCTCACAGATAACACTCAATCACTCAGAACCTAAGGTTTAATTCTCTCAAGAAAGCATAAGTGAGTGTAAGAAATAGAAGCACAAGTTTTGGTTAGATCTCATGAAAGGAATCAAATACTAAGAATAGAGATACACACATACTTACAGCAATCACGAATACATCCTCAAAGATCAGCTAGGTCTTTTACACGGTTGTAATGAAAGGCTAAGGTTAGGGGAAATGAAAGAATTGGAAGGAAGAACAAGTAACTTAAGAACATACCAAGGTTGCATTCTTCTTTAACCTGCAAGGTATCATTGGCATGGCTGCAACATCATAGCATCATCTGGCATAAACTTTTATTTATTTATTTTTTTTTTACACTTAGATCAAATCGAAACACTTTCATCTTTCATCTTTGCTGATTTGATTTGCATCTTCTTTAGCTTCATTGCACAGATTCACTCGAATTTTCATTTAGGTACATGGCAGCAACTTCCTTGCATCAAACTTTATCTTGGCAAACCTTGGTATATTTCTAAGTTATAAGGTATGGCTACAATAGGTTAAACATCTCAGATTGAGATACAAAGGTAGGGAAATGAAAGAAGAAAAAGGGCTTGAAGTGTTTGGCTTCAAAAGGGCTGATGGAACACACAAATGGGTAGGGTGAAAGGGGAGCACACAGAATGGTTATGCACACATAGCCTAGCATCACTTCAATGAGTTCATTCATGAATGAGAGCAAGCACATGATATCTGCAAAAGAGAATCATCCTTAGTATTCAATCAAAATGGAACAATGAGATCATTTAGAGTGAACTGAAGCAAATAAGTAGAGATGAGGAATAGAACACTTTAAACCCTCTCAAGAAAGCAATTGGGCTCGATGTAGCTCACTAGGGTAGTCTCCACTTTTCTCCTTCAAGAATTTGAGCATGGTACTTTAGCCACCAGAATTCTAAGAGCAAAAGCTTTGTGAAGTGCAAAAATTCTGATATGAAAACCTCAATGGCAGCTCTATAGCATTGATTGTATGACATTCTAAAAAAATTAGTGACAAAAGAACAAAAATTGAAACCA
Organism: Prunus kanzakura; assembly: GCA_020521455.1. Classification (NCBI taxonomy): domain Eukaryota; kingdom Viridiplantae; phylum Streptophyta; class Magnoliopsida; order Rosales; family Rosaceae; genus Prunus; species Prunus kanzakura. The sequence continues at coordinate 17,946 of BPUM01000430.1, forward strand.
CAAATGAATTAAAATTGAACCTTCCCCCCAGACCTGAACTGAACATTGTCCTCAATGTTAAAGCATAGAAAAGATGATTGAGAACATGCAAATGATAAAGGGAAAAGTTAAGAAGAAGGTTTAGAGAAACTCCCCCTTGATGCGATTAGGTCGACCGCTACCAAGCACCGTCTTCTTGAACACATGGGTTGCCTCCCAAGAAGCGCCTTAGTTACTGTCTTGGCAAGACATTATGCAATCCGCTAAGTTGATGAAACAAAGGGAAGTTGATCTACCACATGGCCAGTTTGTATGCTAGCTGAAATCCCCTCATAGAATGGTTTTAAACGTTGTCCATTTACTTTGAAAGTTGAGCCATCTTTAGGACTTTGAATCTCCACAGCTCCATAGGGAGAAACATTTATCACGGTGAATGGGCCAAGCCATCTAGACTTCAATTTCCCTGGAAAGAGACGCAAACGTGAGTTAAACAAAAGAACTGACATACCTTTGGAGAACTCTTTCCGTTGAATGTTTCTGTCATGGTAACTCTTGGTTCGTTCTTTGTAAAGCTTTGCATTCTCATAGGACTCATGTCTAATTTCTTCCAATTCATTGAGCTGAAACTTTCTAACATGGCCAGCCTTGTCCAGATCAAAATTCAATTTCTTGATGGCCCAAAAAGCATTGTGTTCAAGCTCCATTGGCAGGTGACAAGCTTTCCCAAACACAAGACGATAAGGGCTCATTCCAATGGGAGTCTTATACGCAGTCCTATAAGCCCATAATGCATCATTGAGCTTGGCAGCCCAATCTTTTCTTGTGTTGTTCACCACCTTCTCCAGGATGTGCTTAATTTCTCGATTGCTTATTTCCACTTGACCAGAAGTTTGAGGATGATATGGTGTAGAGACTCGATGGGTGATGTTGTACTTTTTCATGAGTGCTTCGAATGGCTTGTTACAGAAGTGGCTGCCTCCATCACTAATGACAGCCCTTGGAGTACCAAACCTTGTGAAAATATTATCCTTCAAGAACTTCAGCACCACCTTATGATCATTGGTTTTGGTGGCTATGGCTTCCACCCATTTAGACACATAATCAACAGCAACAAGTATGTAAGTATAACCAAAGGAAGATGGGAATGGTCCCATGAAATCAATACCCCACACATCGAAGAGCTCCACAACGAGTATGTTATTCAGTGGCATTTCGTTCCTGTGACTTATGTTCCCCATCCTTTGACACCTATCACACTTAACACAAAAATTAAACGCATCTTTGAATAGAGTGGGCCAAAAGAAACCAGATTGCAGAATTTTAAGTGCTGTTTTCTTAGCTCCAAAGTGACCTCCACAAGCCAATTCGTGGCCATGCCTAAGTATGCTTTCTTGCTCTTCTTCTGGAACACATCTTCTGATGAGTTGATCCGGGCAATGCTTGAATAAGAAAGGTTCATCCCAGACATAATGTTTCACCATGGAAAAGAACTTCTTCTTGTCCTGAGAAGTTAGATCATTTCTAAGAACACCACAAGCAAGATAATTAACAAAATCAGCATACCATGGCTCTTTGACTTGGGCAGCATAAAGTTGTTCATTAGGGAAAGTCTCATTCAAGGGTAGCACAGCTGCTCCTTTTTCTTCAACCACAATTCTGCTCAAATGATCTGCTACCACATTCTCACATCCCTTCTTATCTCGAATCTCCAAATCGAATTCTTGCAGCAAGAGAATCCATCTAATCAAGCGTGGTTTGGCATCCTTCTTAGTGAGCAAGTATCTAAGAGCTGCATGGTCAGAATAAACAATTACTTTAGAACCAACAAGGTAAGAACGAAATTTTTCTAAAGCAAAAACCACAGCAAGCAACTCCTTCTCTGTTGTGGAGTAGTTGATTTGAGCATCATTCAAGGTCCGGCTAGCATAATGAATCACATGGGGCAGCTTGTTCTTCTTTTGACCTAAAACTGCACCAATAGCAAAGTCAGAGGCATCACACATTATTTCAAATGGTAAAGACCAATCCGGAGCTATGATAATAGGGGCTGAAGTTAGCTCCCTCTTTAAGGTAGTAAAAGCTTCCATGCAAGCTTCATTAAACTCAAAAACAGCATCCTTAGCAAGGAGATTACACAATGGCCTTGTAATGCTTGAGAAATTTTTGATGAACCTTCTATAGAATCCAGCATGACCTAGAAAACTTCTAACTCCTTTAACAGAGGTAGGTGGTGGAAGATTTGAGATGAGATCGATCTTGGCTTTATCCACTTCGATTCCCTTGCTTGAAATCACATGGCCTAGCACAATGCCTTGTCTCACCATGAAGTGACACTTCTCCCAATTCAAAATCAGATTTGTTTCCTGGCATCTTTTAAGCACTAGAGACAAGTGGTGAAGACAGTTATCAAAAGAGGAACCAAAAACTGAAAAATCATCCATAAATACCTCAATGAATCGTTCCACCATATCTGAAAAGATTGACATCATGCATCTTTGGAAAGTTGCTGGGGCATTGCACAAACCGAATGGCATCCTTCTATAAGCAAACGTACCAAATGGGCATGTGAATGTGGTTTTCTCTTGGTCTTCCGGAGCAATGGGAATTTGATTATAACCTGAAAAACCATCAAGAAAACAATAGTAAGCATGGCCAGATAAACGTTCAAGCATTTGATCAATAAAAGGCAAGGGGAAATGATCTTTTCTAGTGGATGTGTTCAACTTCCTGTAATCAATGCAAACTCTCCAACCAGTGACAGTTCGTGTAGGAACTAGCTCATTCTTCTCATTCTTCACAACGGTGATTCCGGACTTCTTTGGAACAACTTGCACAGGGCTCACCCACTTAGAATCTGAAATTGGGTAGATGATTCCTACATCGAGTAGCTTTAAAACTTCAGCTCTAACCACCTCTTTCATGTTGGGATTTAGCCTCCTTTGGGCATCACGAGATGGTTTGCTGTCTTCTTCCATTAAAATCCGGTGCATGCACATGCTTGGACTAATTCCTTTGATGTCTGCTATGGTCCACCCAATGGCTGTTTTATGCTCTTTTAGAACTTTAATTAAGCTCTCTTCTTCATGTGAGGAGAGACCTGCAGCAATTATAACAGGGAGAGTTTCGTTAGCACCCAAATATGTATATTTGAGATGATTGGGAAGAGGTTTAAGTTCTAGCTTTGGTGGGATGACAATGGATGGCTCCATTTTCGTGGATGATGGTCCAAGAGGCTCGATTGGTGGCCTAAAGGATGGTGGGTATGGCGGAAACACTTCTAAGGCAGCCACCACTTCTTGGAACTCCGGTTCACAAAGATCTTCCTCTTCTTGTGTTAAGACAGCTTCTAGAGCATCATTAGACTTTCTCTGCAAAATTTTGGAGGAAACCTCATGATCCACAACATCAATTGAAAAGCAAGAATCAAGAGAGATAGAAGGTTGAGATAGAGCATTAAGCATTTTAAATTCAACAGTTTCACCCAAAACAGTCATGGAGAGGGTGCTATCTTTCACTTTGATGATTGTATCTGCAGTGGCCATGAATGGCCTGCCTAGGAGAATGGGATCAACACGATCTCCATTTGGATTGTCTTCCATGTCCATCACTACAAAATCAGCAGGGAGAATTAGTGTATTAACTTGAACTAGAATATCTTCTACAATACCTTTTGGATATTTTATAGAATGATCAGCTAGTTCAAGTCGCATTGAAGTCTTCTTCATCCCTTCTAAGCCAAGCTCTTAATAAACTGAATATGGCATAACATTGATGCTTGCTCCCAAGTCCAACATGGCTCTTCCAACCTTCTTGCCTCCAATGTTAATGGGAATGTCAAAGCTGCCAGGATCATCTAGTTTTGGTGGAAGCTTCCTTTGCAACACCGCACTTACATTTTGGTCAAGCTTTACTCCTTCATTTGGAGCGAAATTGAGCTTGTGAGTTTTCAAGTCCTTGATGAATTTTCCATATGCAGGAATCTGTTCAATAAGATCAAGCAAAGGCAAATTGATATTAACTTTACTCAAAATATCATAAATCTCTTTAAAAGCCTTATCTTGCTTTGGTTTCTTAAGACGGCCTGGAAATGGAATCTGTGGAACATATGGAGCGGGTGGCACGTATCTATCTTCTTGAAGATGTGGTGGCACAAATTTGTCATCCCTTTTATGCAATTGGAATTGATCGGATTTCTGAGAATCTGATTTGGCCTTAGGAGCAGATTGAGAAGTTTTGAGTTGTTCTCCTTCCGTAGCCATGGTCTCCTCCTCTTCATCTTCTACAATCACGGCATCATTTGAAAGATTAGAATCAACTTTATTATCAATGATCTTACCTGATCTGAGCACATGGATGGCCTTGGCTTCTGGGTTCTTTGGATTGATCATAGTTTGGCTTGGCCATTTCCCAGGCTCTCTTTGAGATATTTCAGCAGCTATTTGGCCTATTTGAACTTCCAATTTGGCAATGGCAGCTTGTGTAGTTTGCTGGAAATTGGATTGGTTGATTGCCATTTGCTTAACTATATCCTCCAATGATGATGTTTGTTGTGGCTTTTGGAATGAAGGGGGATTGGCTTGATTCTGAGTATTCCTCCATGAAAAGTTTGGATGATTCCTCCAACCTGGATTATAACTTTGAGAGTATGGATCATTTCTTGGACCTTGGTTGTAGGATTTTACCACCTTAGCTTGCTCTTGCACAAATTCTGGATATCCAGCCCCAAGTGGACAAGCTATGGTAGCATGGTCATGAGTTTCGCAAATACTACACACTTCCTTCGGAGGGCTTCTTGAGTTTAATGCAAGAAGAGCATCTAGCTTTTGTTCCAGTTTTAAAATCTGCACACTAGAAGAATCATTAGAACCACTAACAACACGTTTACCTCTTGTATCCGTATGTTGGGTCTCCATTGCTATCTCTTCAAAGAGTTCATACGTTTCTTCGGGAGTCTTGGTTTTAAAAGAACCACCTGCAAAATTGGTGACTATATTATGACTAGAAGAGGTTAGTCCTTTATAAAACATACGCATTTGAAGCTTCAATGGAATCCCATGATGAGGACATTGGTTGAGCAGCCCATTGAACCTCTCCCATGCTTCACAAAACGACTCGTCATCTTGCTGTGCAAATAACAAGATCTTATCCCTAAGCATGTCGGTCTTTTGCGTGGAGAAGTATTTTTCCAGGAACTTCTTTTGAATGGCAGCCCATGTAGTGAGTGAACCAGGTTTCAAAGAATTCAACCAATATTTTGCCTTATCCTTCAAAGTGTATGGAAACACTCTCATTCGAAGTTGATCTTCTGTCACACCTATCAAGGGAAAAGAACTCACAACATTAAAAATATCCTTTATATGAGTTAATGGATCTTCATTAGGTAAACCATAAAAGGAAGGCAACATATTAAGATGAGAAGATTTCAGCTCATAATTTCGAGCTACAGTGGGCAGCGAAATGCTTGAAGGAGATGCTGGAATTGTTGGGATATCAAGTTCTCCCATGAACTCATTGGCAGCCATCTCTTCTTCTTCTTCTTGGTCTGAACTTGCTTCCGAATTTGAAAGTGAAGAACCAGGAAGTTCAGCGTGGAGAGCAAGACTTGAAAATGTGGCCAGAGCTTGCTCTTTTGCAGTTGACAACTCTCTTTCTAGACGATTCTGAATTTCAGAGGTCACTCGTCTAGGTTGCAACGATGGTCCTGGGTTCAAAGATCTGGAACGTTGAAACGAAGACCTCACTTGTTCAAGTAATGGCCTTTTAGACATAAACTACCTGAAACAGAAAATTACTTGAGTTAATTAGAAACACTAAAAAGAATAGGGTAACCTTGGGCACATAACCAGGGAAGAACTTTCGTTCAGTCCCCGGCAACGGCGCCAAAATTTTGTTGTTAATATTATGTTAACTCACAATTGTACGGGGCAATTAGTAGTATAGCAAGACAAGTACGAGGTCGTACCCACGAAGACTGAGAAGTTCAAATTAGTTATGTACTTAGATTACCAAATTCAAGAAGTTAGGAAGTCTAGTCTAAAACAGAATTTAAAGTGATAGTAATTGTGATTGTGATTGTGAAAAGAAATGAGTAAACTGAAATTGCAAATGAAAGCAAATAAACAAGTGTAACAAAGAGTGATTTTGAAGGGCTGGAAAACGGATTTGGAGACTAGGGCATTCGATTCACCATAACAATTCAATTCTGGGTTATAAGGAGTCAAGTAACAAGTCTAATTCAGATTCAAAGATTGATTCTAGCTAAAGTATGATTAGGCCATGGTGTCTGGTCCTAACCTTGTGTTCCTAATTCCCTAATTTGATCATTTGTTGTCTAACCTAAAATTAAGCATTAGGAACCCATTAAGCATAGAAGAACAATTTAAACAACCAAGCATGTATCTAATCCCTGTTGTCGAATGTCCATACATACTCTTCCTATTCATAGTTCAATTCGAATTAAAGCATGGTGTCTACTCTTAATTCAAACCAAGATATACAAATCAAAATGGTAGCTAAGCATTCCGATCAGCATATAAGCAAGTAGGCAAAATGAATAAAAACATGAATCATGAATCAAACTTGAAACTCCAAACTTCAAACTTATAAACCCAGAATATTCATGTTAGGTTACATCGAAACCCTAGTTATGGATTTAGCTACTCATAATGGAAAAGAAACTAAAACAGAATTGGGAAAACATAATGAATGTCATAAGAGTAGAAAAACCCTTTTCTGAAGTTCTTGTGGTGTCCAATGCTTCTTCAAGAGCTTCTCCACGTCTGGAAGGATGTATGAAGGATATGGAGGTGATTTGGGATGAGTTTGAGTGAGTGGTGATGGTTGAGAGAGAGGAAATTCGTAGGAAATAGAAGGGAGGTTTTCTGGAGCTGTTTTGGTGTTTTGGGGCAGTTTAGAGTATCTGGCTGTGTACCTAGAGTGTATGGGGTGGATGTGTGTTTCTTTGAAGCTTGAAGACCTCTCTATTTATAGGGCTAAGAGGGAGGAACATCATGATGATATTCCCACACCATCCTTCATCTTTTGCTGATGCACAAGCTTTCTTCACATGGGTTCAAAGGTGATCAGTTTTGCTGCCAACCCATGTGATCTTCTTTTGGCTGCCATCCCATGTGATCTTCTTTTGGCTGCCATCCCATGTGGTCTTCTTTTGGCTGCCATCCCATGTGGTCTTCTTTTGCTGCCAAACTCAGTTACAGCTGGGGTGAGGCACATGGCTTAAAGGAGGTGACAAGCTCATCAGCTGGCAGCTGCAATCCTGAGCAAGGTGCAACTTGATGGGACCACGGATTGGGCTTGGCTTCATCAATGGATACGTATGAGCAGTCCATCTTGCAGTTCAGAAACTCCTCTTTCTAACCACAAATCATTTGGGCCAATCCAAGTTGGGAGGAGGAAGTTAAGGCCGAAACAAATAGCTAACTCAGTCTGCTCGTTTTTGCAACATTGTGCAACTTTTCTTATCCAAAGCCACCATTGCTACCTAAGGCCCAAAGAACTGAATGACAAACAGAAAAGGGATTAAAAGCACAAGTTTAACTCAACAACATAACCAAATCATAAGCTAGAGGGGTACAAAATGATATACAATTATGAACTGATCAGTACACTTATTAATTTCCGATCGAGCCCAAAACTTGGGCATCATCATAATATGGTTGGAGGAGTCATGTGGTGAGTTTTGAGTGAAATCCAATCGCCATAACTGTGGAATACCCCAACCACTACAATTCGGGACAAACTGCCTTTGAACTTGAAGTGTCCAATTTCGTACACCTATTGATTTTCGATCGAGCCCAAAACTTGGGCATCATCATAATATGTTGGGAGGAGTCATTTGGTGAGTTTTGAGTGAAATCCAATCGCTAGAACTACGGAATACACCAAAACACTCCAATAAAGCAAGAATTGCCTTAGAACTTGAAGTGTCCAATTTCGTACACCTATTGATTTTCGATCGATCCGAAAACTTGGGCATCATCATAATATGGTGGGAGGAGTCATTTGGTGAGTTTTGAGTGAAATCCAATTGCTATAACTACGGAATACACCAACCACTCCAATAGTTCTAGCGATTGGATTTCACTCGAAAATCACCACATGACACCTCCCACCATATTATGATGATGCCCAGGTTTTGGGCTAGATCGGAAATCAATAGGTGTTCGAAATTGTACAATTCAAGTTCAAAGGCTGTCCGTGCCTTATTGGAGTGGTTGGTGTATTCCGTAGTTCTAGCGATTGGATTTCACTCAAAACTCACCAAATGACTCCTACCACCATATTATGATGACGCCCAAGTTTTGGGCTCGATCGGAAATCAATAGGTGTACGAAATTGGACACTTCAAGTTCAAAGGCAGTTTTTACGAATTGGAGGGGTTGGTTTATTCCGTAGTTCTAGCGATTGGATTTCACTCAAAACTCTCCACATGACTCCTCCCACCATATTATGATGATGCCCAAGTTTTGGGCTCGATCGGAAATCAATAGGTGCACGAAATTGGACACATCATGTTACAAGGCAGTTTGTTCCAAATTGGAGTGGTTGGTGTATTCCGTAGTTCTAGCGATTGGATTTCACTCAAAACTCACGACATGACTCCCCCCACCATATTACGATGATGCCCAACTTTTGGGCTCAATCGGAAATCAATAGGTATACGAAATTGGACACTTCAAGTTCAAATGCAGTTCGTTCCGAATTCGAGTGGTTGGTGTGTTCCACAGTTCTAGCGATTGGATTTCACTCAAAACTCACCACATGACTCCTCCCACCATATTATGATGATGCCCAAGTTTTGGGCTCGTTCGGAAATCAATAGGTGTATGAAATTGGACACTTCAAGTTCAACGGCAGTTTGTTCCGAATTGGAGTGGTTGGTGTACTCCGTAGTTCTAGCGACTGGATTTCACTCAAAACTCACCAAATGACTACTCCCACCATTTTATGATGATGCCATTGTTTTGGGCTCGATCGGAAATCAATAGGTGTACGAAATTGGACACTTCAAGTTCAAAGGCAGTTTGTTCCGAATTGGAGTGGTTGGTGTACTCCGTAGTTCTAGCGACTGGATTTCACTCAAAACTCACCAAATGACTCCTCCCACCATTTTATGATGATGCCCTTGTTTTGGGCTCGATCGGAAATCAATAGGTGTACGAAATTGGACACTTCAAGTTCAAAGGCAGTTTGTTCCGGATTGGAGTGGTTGGTTTATTCCGTAGTTCTTGCGATTGGATTACACTCAAAACTCACCAAATGACTCCTCCCACCATATTATGGTGATGCCCAAGTTCTGGGCTCGATCGGAAGTCAATAGGTGTACGAAATTGGACAATTCAATTTCAAAGGCAGTTCGTGTCTTATTGGAGTGGTTGGTGTATTCCGTAGTTCTAGCGATTGGATTTCACTCAAAACTCACCACATGACTCCTCCCACCATCTTATGATGATGCCCATGTTTTGGGCTCGATCGGAAATCAATAGGTATACGAAATTGTACAATTCAAGTTCAAAGGCAGTTCGTGCCTTCCAGAAGTGGTTGGTGTATTCCGTAGTTCTAGCGATTGGATTTCACTCAAAACTCACCAAATGACTCCTCCCCCCATATTATGATGATACCCAAGTTTTGGGCTCGATCGGCAATCAATAGGTGTAAGAAATTAGACACTTCATGTTCAAAGGCAGTTTGTTCCGAATTGGAGTGGCTGGTGTATTCCGTAGTTCTAGCGATTGGATTTCACTCAAAATTCACCAAATGACTCCTCCCACCATTTTATGATGATGCCCAAGTTTTCGGCTCGATCGGAAATCAATAGGTGTACGAAATTGGACACTTCAAGTTCAATGGCAATTTGTTCCGAATTGGAGTGGTTGGTGTATTCTGTAGTTCTAGCAATTGGATTTCACTCAAAACTCACCAAATGACTCCTCCCACCATATTATGATGATGCCCAAGTTTTGGGCTCGATCGAAAATCAATAGGTGTTCTAAATGGGACACTTCAAGTTCAAAGGCAGTTTGTTATGAATTGGAGTGGTTGGTTTATTCCGTAGTTCTAGCGATTGGATTTCACTCAAAACTCACCAAATGACTCCTCCCACCATATTATGATGACGCCCAAGTTTTGGGCTCTATCGGAAATCAATAGGTGTACGAAATTGGGCACTTCAAGTTCAAAGGCAGTTCGTTCCGAATTGTAGTGGTTGGTGTATTCCGTAGTTCTACCAATTGGATTTCACTCAAAACTCACCACATGACTCCTCCCACCATATTATGATAATGCCAAGTTTTGGGCTCGATCGGAAATCAATAGGAGTACGAAATTGGACACTTCAAGAAGAAAGGCAGTTTGTTCCGAATTGGAGTGGTTGCTGTATTCAGTTGTTCTAGCGATTGTATTTCACCCAAAACTCACGACATGACTCCTCCCACCATATTATGACGATGCGCAAGTTGTGGGCACGATTGGAAATCAATAGGTGTATGAAATTGGACACTTCAAGTTCAAGGGCAGTTCGTGCCTTATTGGAGTGGTTGGTGTATTCCGTAGTTCTAGCGATTGGATTTCACTCAAAACTCACCAAATGACTCCTACCACCATATTATGATGACGCCCAACTTTTGGGCTCGATCGGAAATCAATAGGTGTACGACATTGGACACTTCAAGTTCAAGGGCAGTTTTTTATGAATTGGAGGGGTTGGTTTATTCCGTAGTTCTAGCGATTGGATTTCACTCAAAACTCTCCACATGACTCCTCCCACCATATTATGATGATGCCCAAGTTTTGGGCTCGATCGGAAATCAATAGGTGCACGAAATTGGACACTTCATGTTACAAGGCAGGTTTTTCCAAATTGGAGTGGTTGGTGTATTCCGTAGTTCTAACGATTGGATTTCACTCAAAACTCACCAAATGACTCCTCCCACCATATTATGATGATGCCCAATTTTTCGGCTCGATCGGAAATCAATAGGTGTACGAAATTGGACAATTCAAGTTCAAAGGCAGTTTGTGCTTTATTGGAGTGTTTGGTGTATTCCGTAGTTCTAGCCATTTGATTTCACTCAAAACTCACCAACTGACTCCTCCCACCATATTATGGTAATGCCCATGTTTTGGGCTCGATCGGAACTCAATAGGTGTACGAAATTGGACACTTCAAGTTCTAAGCCAGTTTGTTCCGAATTGGAGAGGTTGGTGTATTCCGTAGTTCTAGCGATTGGATTTCACTCAAACCTCACCACATGACTCCTCCCACCATCTTATGATGATTCCCAAGTTTTGGAGTGTTTGGAGTATTCCGAAGTTCTAGCGATTGGATTTGAATCAAAACTCACCACATGACTCCTCCCACCATATTATGATTATTCCCAAGTTTTGGGCCCGATCAGAAATCAATAGGTGTACGAAATTGGACACTTCAAGTATAAAGGCAGTTCGTTCCGAATTGTAGTGGTTGGTGTATTCCGTAGTTCTAGCGATTGGATTACACTCGAAACTCACCACATGACTCCTCCCACCATATTATGTTGACGCCCAAGTTTTGGGCTCGATCGGAAATCAATAGGTGTACGAAATTGGACACCTGAAGTTCAAAGGCAATTTGTTCCGAATTGGAGTGGTTGGTGTATTCCGTAGTTCTAGCGATTGGATTTCACCCAAAACTCATCACATGACTCCTCCCACCATATTGTGATGATGCCCATGTTTTGGGCTCGATCGGAAATCAATAGTTGTACGAAATTGGACACTTCAAGTTCAAAGGCAATTTGTTCCGAATTGGTGTGGTTGGTGTATTCCGCAGTTCTAGCGATTAGATTTCACCCAAAACTCACCACATGACTCCTCGCAACATATTATGATGATGCAAACGTTTTGGGCTCGATCGGAAGTCAATAGGTGTACGAAATTGGACAATTCAAGTTCAACGACAGTTCGTGTCTTATTGGAGTGGTTGGTGTATTCCGTAGTTCTAGCGATTGGATTTCACTCAAAACTCACCAAATGACTCCTCCCACCATATTATGATGATGCCCAGGTTTTGGGCTCGTTCGGAAATCAGTAGGTGTACGAAATTGGACACTTCAAGTTCAAAGGCAGTTTGTTCCGAATTGGAGTGGTTGGTGTATTCCATAGTTCTAGCGATTGGATTTCACTCAAAACTCACCAAATGACTCCTCCCACCATTTTATGATGATGCCCATGTTTTGGGGTCAATCGGAAATCAATAGGTGTTCGAAATTGGACACTTCAAGTTCAAAGGCAGTTTGTTCCAAATTGGAGTGGTTGGTTTATTCCGTAGTTCTAGCGATTGGATTTCACTCAAAACTATCCACATGACTCCTCCCAGCATATTATTATGATGCCCAAGTTTTGGGCTCATCGGAAATCAATAGGTGTACGAAATTGGACACCTGAAGTTCAAAGGCAATTTGTTCCGAATTGGAGTGGTTGGTGTATTCCGTAGTTCTAGCGATTGGATTTCACCCAAAACTCTCCACATGACTGATCGGTTCATAATTGTATATCATTTTGTACCCTTCTAGCTTATGATTTGGTTATGTTATTGAGTTAAACTTGTGCTTTTAATTCATTTTCTGTTTTGATAAGTCCATAATTTCATGCACTTGCATGCCTTCTTTACTTAGTGATTTTGCTTAGTTTCTCTTTATTTTTAGTCACTTACCTATGTTTGTGTGTTTTGTAGGTTAAGATAGCAAGAGATAACATTTAATGCAATCCATGCATGTTAAGGGCTGATTGGCATATGAGGAATATGAGCTTAAAGACAAACACATTTTGGCTACAACCCCTTTCCAGCCCAATTTCGTAGGTCAACTTCTTGGCCTTGGATCAGCATGCTATGGGGCTCGAATGAGGTGAAGATCTTCATGAAACTTGTTCCAATGGGTGTCTACTACAACATATCCAAATTTCAGCCCAATTGGACATTTGTGGAGTGCTCAGCCCGTCCAACACCCAACCTTGCTCAGCAAGATTTGTAGCTGCCAGCATTTTGCCATGTGACTCCTTTTAGCCATGTGCCTCACCCCAGCTGCAACTGACTTTGTACCCAACATAATGAGTGAAGTTGGGAGGCTTTCCAGCTATGAATTTCTGAAGGAGCAAGTTGGTACATGTTGGAGCTATTATAGAGAAAGCATGTGCATGTGAAGCAAAGAGAAAAGAGAGAGAGAAGAAGAGAAATGATGAGAGGCATCTTTGCTTCAGCCTTTGAACATGGGAATTGAATTGGCAGATCACTTTGGAGCTGGAGATCAGCTTTTGAGCTATTAAAGAGAAGCATGTGCATGCATGTAAAGCAAAAATAAAGAAAAGAAATGAAATGAAGTCAATTCCAGTCTCTGTTCGGCAGCCAACTTTCAAGGTCCAAAACGCACACTTCTACTGCTCCGATGAGAATACTTTCTTCATAGAAGTTGTTCCAATGGGTGTCTAGTATAACATATCCAAATTTCAGCCCCATTGGATACGTGTTGAGACCTATGGCCTTCCTACACCAAAACAGGTTCAGAAAACTCGTTTTTCCAGCAACCAAAAGGCAACCACATGGGTTGGCAGCAAATCTGATCACCTTTGAACCCATGTGAAGAAAGCTTGTGCAGCAGCAAAAGATGAAGGATGGTGTGGGAATTCATCATGTTGTTCCTCCCTCTTAGCCCTATAAATAGAGAAGCCTTCAAGCTTCAAATCACACCCCAAGGGGGGGAGCTCTCAAACACTTCTCTAGAGCTCCCTTCCCTTCTCTCCCTCAATTTCTCTTAGCTTCCTTTCAAGTTGTCAATTGTTGTAATAAAATGAGTTTACTGAATTTTTCTTCAAGTTTTCAAGTTCTTCTTTAATTTTATTTGTAATGTACATTCTTTCTTTAGTATTCAAGTTTAATTAGTTTCCAAGTTTCAGTTATGGTTTTTGTTCTTATTCATTATGCTTATAAGTTAATATGCTAGTTTGAATGATTGATCACCATTTAGGCTTGCATGTTAGCTATCTTGGTTTGAATTAAGAGTAGACACCATGCTTTAATTCGAATTGAACTATGAATAGGAAGAGTATGTATGGACATTCGACAACAGGGATTAGATACATACTTGGTTGTTTAAAATGTTCTTCTATGCTTAATGGGTTCCTAATGCTTAATTTTAGGTTAGACAACAAATGATCAAATTAGGGAATTAGGAACACAAGGTTAGAACCAGACACCATGGCCTAATCATACTTTAGCTAGAATCAATCCGTTAATCTAATTGAACTTGGGAACTTATTTGCTTGAGTTATTTCCTTTTTATTGTTTTATTTATTTTCTTTTTCATTTCTGTTTTGTGTAGGGAAAATGAATTGGATCATTCAATCACCAATCCTCGTGGGATCGACCTCGCACTTACATATGCTATACTACCAAACGGCTCGTGCACTTGCGAGTATCACAAGTTGAGGATGCAGCTGAATCTATTTTGGTGCAGTGAATCCGACACAACAATGACTCCTCCCACCATATTGTGATAATGCCCAAGTTTTGGCCTCGATCGGAAATCAGAAGTTGTACGAAATTGGACACTTCAAGTTCGAAGGCAGTTTGTTCCGAATTGGAGTGGTTGGTGTATTCCGTAGTTCTAGCGATTGTACAATGCAAGTTCCAAGGCTGTTAGTGCTGTATTGGAGTGGTTGGTGTATTCCGTAGTTCTAGCGATTGGATTTCACTCAGAACTCACCACATGACTCCTCCCACCATATTATGATGATGCCCAAGTTTTGGGCTCGATTGGAAATCAATAGGTGTACGAAATTGGGCACTTCAAGTTCAACGGCAGTTTGTTCCGAATTGGAATGGTTGGTGTATTCCGTAGTTCTAGCAATTGGATTTCACTCAAAACTCATCGAATGACTACTCCCACCATATTATGATGATGCCCAAGTTTTGTGCTCGATCGGAAATCAATAAGTGTACGAAATTGGACAGTTCAAGTTCAAAGGCAGTTTGTTCCGAATTGGAGTGGTAAGTGTATTCTATAGTTCTAGCAATTGGATTTCACTCAAAACTTATGAAATGACTCCTCCCACCATATTATGATGATGCCCAAGTTTTGGGCTCAATCGGAAATCAATAGGTATACGAAATTGGACACTTCAAGTTCAAATGCAGTTCGTTCCGAATTCGAGTGGTTGGTGTTTTCCACAGTTCTAGCGATTGGATTTCACTCAAAACACACCACATGACTCCTCCCACCATATTATGATGATGCCCAAGTTTTGGGCTCGATCGGAAGTCAATAGGTGTACGAAATTGGACAATTCAAGTTCAAAGGCAGTTCGTGTCTTATTGGAGTGGTTGGTGTATTCCGTAGTTCTAGCGATTGGATTTCACTCAAAACTCACGACATGACTCCCCCCACCATATTACGATGATGCCCAAGTTTTGGGCTCGATTGGAAATCAATAGGTGTACGAAATTGGCACTCTTCCACCATACTTCGCTCCGCCGCCAACTGACCTTTCAGCACCTCTACCTCATGGGACTTCGCAAGTAGGCGATGACCCAAACTTGCAACACATGCTGCACTCTGCACGCTCAGTGCCATGGCATCACTCGTGACCCGGTTGTCATCCCTTGTCCCGAACACACGTATATCTTTAGGAGTCACTAGATTTCTGCCCACTCCAATGGCAACATCGTTGTCCAGGAGTATTGAGTCAGTTACTGTCACAGGCCCCCTTCCGGAGGCAAAGTAGTGATCGGTTCATAATTGTATATCATTTCGTACCCTTCTAGCTTATGAATTGGTTATGTTTTTGAGTTAAACTTGTGCTAGTAATCATTTTTGTGTTTATCTTTCAGCTTTAGGTAACAATTATGGCTTTGGATAGGAAATGATGCAATCCATGCATGTTAGGGCCTGATTTGGGTGGATGGAAGAAGAGCTTAAAGACAAACCAATTTTGGCTACAGTCCCCTGCCAGCCCAGTTTCGTAGGTCAACTTCTTGGCCTTGGATCAGCATGCTATGGGGCTCGAATGAGGTGAAGATCTTCATGAAACTTGTTCCAATGGGTGTTGACTACAACATATCCAAATTTCAGCCCAATTGGACATTTGTGGAGTCCTTAGCCCGTCCAACATTGCACCCTGCTCAGGAGGATTTGTAGCTGCCAGCATTTTGCCATGTGACTCCTTTTAGCCATGTGCCTCACCCCAGCTGCAACTGACTTTGTACCCAACATAATGAGTGAAGTTGGGAGGCTTTCCAGCTATGATTTCTGAAGGAGCAAGTTGGCACATGATGGAGCTATTAAAGAGAAAGCATGTGCATGCATGCAAAGAAGAGAAAGGAGAGAGATGAAGAATAAGGAATGATGAGAGGCATTTTTGCTCAGCCTTTGAACATGGGAATTGAATTGGCAGATCACTTTGGAGCTGGAGATCAGCTTTTGAGCTACTAAAGAGAAGCATGTGCATGCATGTGAAGCAAAAGAAAGAAAAGAAATGAAATGAAGTCAATTCCAGTCCCTGTTTCGGAAGCCAACTTGCAGAGGCCAAAACGCATACGTTTACTGCTCCGATGGGAATACTTTCTTCATAGAAGTTGTTCCAATGGGTGTCTAGTATAACATATCCAAATTTCAACCCCATTGGATAAATGTGGAAACCTCTGGCCTTCCTACACCAAGACTGGTTCAGAAAACTCGTTTTTCAGCAACCAAAAAGCAACCACATGGGTTGACAGCAAAAGGCAACCACATGCAAAAGGCAGCCACATCTGACCACCTCTGCATGCATGTGATGAAAGCTTGTGCAGCAGCAAAAGATGAAGGATGGTGTGGGAATCCATCATGTTGTTCCTCCCTCTTAGCCCTATAAATAGAGAAGCCTTCAAGCTTCAAGACACACCCCAAGGGGGGGAGCTCTCAAACACTTCTCTAGAGCTCCCTTCCCTTCTCTCCCTCAATTTCTCTTAGTTTCCTTTCAAGTTGTCAATTGTTGTAATAAAATGAGTTTACTGAATTTTTCTTCAAGTTTTCAAGTTCTTCTTTTAATTTTATTTGTAATGTACATTCTTTCTTTAGTATTCAAGTTTAATTAGTTTCCAAGTTTCAGTTATGGTTTTTGTTCTTATTCATTATGCTTATAAGTTAATATGCTAGTTTGAATGATTGATCACCATTTAGGCTTGCATGTTAGCTATCTTGGTTTGAATTAAGAGTAGACACCATGCTTTAATTCGAATTGAACTATGAATAGGAAGAGTATGTATGGACATTCGACAACAGGGATTAGATACATACTTGGTTGTTTAAAATGTTCTTCTATGCTTAATGGGTTCCTAATGCTTAATTTTAGGTTAGACAACAAATGATCAAATTAGGGAATTAGGAACACAAGGTTAGAACCAGACACCATGGCCTAATCATACTTTAGCTAGAATCAATCCATTAATCTAAATTGAACTTGGGAACTTATTTGCTTGAGTTATTTTCTCTTTTTCTTGTTTTATTTTATTTTTTTTCCATTTCTGTTTTGTGTAGGGAAAATGAATTGGATCATTCAATCACCAATCCTCGTGGGATCGACCTCGCACTTACATATGCTATACTACCAAACGGCTCGTGCACTTGCGAGTATCACAAGTTGAGGATGCAGCTGAATCTATTTTGGTGCAGTGAATCCGACACAACAAGTAGGGCACCCATACTGGTGCCGCTGCTTGGCCCCGTGTCTGAGTCGGTGGAGCTAGGTTGAGATCCAACGAAAATGGGTAGTTAGAGGCCATTTGATTTCTCACTTGCTTTTCTTCTTTCTTTCTTTTCTCTTTTGTGTGTTTCTGAGTTTGTGTTTTTTTTTTACCCTTTCTTTTTACTTTTTATAGACTTAGTTTTGCTAAACCCTAGCCACTGCGGTTCTGAGTTCTGTGCG
The DNA here is from genome assembly GCA_020521455.1 of Prunus kanzakura. NCBI lineage: Eukaryota > Viridiplantae > Streptophyta > Magnoliopsida > Rosales > Rosaceae > Prunus > Prunus kanzakura. The sequence continues at coordinate 35,880 of BPUM01000430.1, forward strand.
GCCCTTACGGCCACCCGTTTCCCAACCCCCCTTAATTGCATTATCACCTTTCACCACCTTCAAAGTGAAAAAGTCGTCCCGCTTCACCCAAGAGGCCAATAATTCAGGCTTGGGGGATGTGAAAGCAGCCTCTGCGCGCCGACACGTCCCTCACTCCTTTTGCCTGTCACTTCCTAGGAACCGAGGCAGCAGGGACCACACTCTTTCTTTTCATAAATCCCGCCTTCGCACTCCCAATTCACGTTTCATTAAATTAAAAAATAAAAATAAAAATAATAACAAACGTGTGGGCTTCGGATTTCTTTGTGGGTAGGGTTTCATCTTTGTTTAAGTTTCAAAGTGTGTTGACTTCTTTTGGGTTGGGTTTTCAATCATTTGGGTTTTGGTTTGCGTAAGACTATTTGTTTAGGGTTTTCTGTTTCGAGTGTTTTACTATTTCATTTTTTTTTATTTGTTTGTTTGTTTTGTAATTTTTATTTTGTAATTATTTTATTTTTGTATTTTAATTCTTGTGTGTTTTGTGATTTTATATTTACTTTAGTACCTTTCATTTCTTGTTATGACATTGCTTGTTCCTAATTTTTAAACATTGAGGACAATGTTCGTTTCTAGGTTTGGGGGTATTGGAGTTTACCAAGTAAATTTAGTTTTTCTTAAATTTAAAAAAAAATAATAATTAATTAATTTCTTGCTTGTTTTTATTTTTATTTTTATTTTATTTTGTTTAAGTCTTGCTTTTATTTTATTTTAATTTTATTTTGATTTTGATTTTATTCACTTTCCGAACACATTTGATGAGATTGTGATAAATGTTTGCATGACTTAAATGAAAATTGAATTTTATTTATTATTTATTATTTATTTATTTTTCCTTGTAAATTTTTATTGTTTTTAAAATAATTAAAAAAAAAAAAAATTAATTTGGCATCGTTCTAGCATGATATGTTTCAAACCTTCTTTGCACTTGCCATTTGTTTCATAATTTTCCAATTAAGGGATTTGCATGACCCAAAGAATTGTATCAAACATAAATTAGACTTATATAACCATATAATGTGAGCTTTTGAGCCTTGTGCTTCATTTCATGAGTGTTATACACATACTCTTATTTTCTTGTCATCAAAGTTGTTGTTTGATCTCATTATTCATTTGATTTGGTTGAACACTTAAAAGTCATTCATTCTTATGCAATTTGATTTCATGACATTTAAGAAATGATATTAAGGCCCTCTTTGGATCGTTTGTGCCTTTCAAGCTAACCTTATGCATGCTTAAGCATGATTTTCCATTGTTAACCATTTTGAGCCTACATGTAAACCTTTTCTTTCATTTTACCAATTATATTTCCTTGCCTTAGCCCGAAAAACAAATATTTACCTTTCTAAGGAACTCATGAGCTTTAATTCGGATGTGTTTTTCATGCTAAGTTTGGGAAGGGATATTACATTTCGAAAAAAAAAAAAAAAGAAAAAAAAAAAAGAAAAAAAAAAAGTTGTGATTAAGTGGTGGTTGATTGAAAATTCATTTTTGGGCCTTCAAAAATAATTGTTGTTTGGAAAGGAGTGTAAACCATTGTAAATGAAGGTAGAAGGAGTTTGATCATGTAAAAGAGAAAAATTCTCATTGTGATGATTCGAAGTCTTGTAAACAATTGTTTTATGCTCTTATATTTTGAGTTCCTTGGACTTTGTTTTATCCATACCTTTCATTTCTCACTCACCTTACACCCTTGGCCCCATTACAACCTATAATAAAGACCTAAATTGATCTTAAATGTCATATGGTTGAATTGCATGCATTTTCTTACTTTTAAGTGTTTGGCATCCTTCTTGAGATCATATTAATGCAAGTTCTTCATCTTCTTATTTTGAGTTAAGTCCCTTATGGTTTAACTCTAATCTCTTGTTTATAACTGAGTGTTGCATTGTAGCCCTCTTCTGAGTGATTCATTTGTGAGAGGACAACTTTGGTGAGATTTGAAGTTGTATTTGTGTTTGGTATGATTTTTGAAATTGTGTGAAAACTAAGATTGGGGAATTTGTTGCATTTGGCTATCACACTACTACACTTTGAGCATGTTGTGTTTTGAACTTTGCCACCTTGTAAATAATGTCTAAAATTGAGTTTTTATTGTTAAAACTTTTGAGTCATGTGCATGAGTCATTTCTTTTCAAAAAAATGTTCGGAATGATTGTTTTGAGTTTTTATTTATTTATTTTTATTTTTATTTTTGTTTTGTTTTTGTAATTATTTTTATTTTGGTTTTTGTGTTTCTTTTATTTTGCTTAAAGACTAACAAATCTAATAAGTTTTCTAACCACTTTGTTTTGTAGAGTTAGTAAAACGTTTGTGGGTATCGTTTCTGTTAAACCCTCAGGAGACACAACTCCTCCTACTAGGGATGCCTAGAGGTTTAAAGGCTTGTTGCATACGCTCAATGCAATCGAGTTACCTACGAAAGTGGTCTAGTTAACTTCTTGTTTTGCTTTTAACTTTGTTTTGTGTTGTTTTGCTCGAGGACTAGCAAAATCTAGGTTTGGGGGTATTTGATCGGTTCATAATTGTATATCATTTTGTACCCTTCTAGCTTATGATTTGGTTATGTTATTGAGTTAAACTTGTGCTTTTAATTCATTTTCTGTTTTGATAAGTCCATAATTTCATGCACTTGCATGCCTTCTTTACTTAGTGATTTTGCTTAGTTTCTCTTTATTTTTAGTCACTTACCTATGTTTGTGTGTTTTGTAGGTTAAGATAGCAAGAGATAACATTTAATGCAATCCATGCATGTTAAGGGCTGATTGGCATATGAGGAATATGAGCTTAAAGACAAACACATTTTGGCTACAACCCCTTTCCAGCCCAATTTCGTAGGTCAACTTCTTGGCCTTGGATCAGCATGCTATGGGGCTCGAATGAGGTGAAGATCTTCATGAAACTTGTTCCAATGGGTGTCTACTACAACATATCCAAATTTCAGCCCAATTGGACATTTGTGGAGTGCTCAGCCCGTCCAACACCCAACCTTGCTCAGCAAGATTTGTAGCTGCCAGCATTTTGCCATGTGACTCCTTTTAGCCATGTGCCTCACCCCAGCTGCAACTGACTTTGTACCCAACATAATGAGTGAAGTTGGGAGGCTTTCCAGCTATGAATTTCTGAAGGAGCAAGTTGGTACATGTTGGAGCTATTATAGAGAAAGCATGTGCATGTGAAGCAAAGAGAAAAGAGAGAGAGAAGAAGAGAAATGATGAGAGGCATCTTTGCTTCAGCCTTTGAACATGGGAATTGAATTGGCAGATCACTTTGGAGCTGGAGATCAGCTTTTGAGCTATTAAAGAGAAGCATGTGCATGCATGTAAAGCAAAAATAAAGAAAAGAAATGAAATGAAGTCAATTCCAGTCTCTGTTCGGCAGCCAACTTTCAAGGTCCAAAACGCACACTTCTACTGCTCCGATGAGAATACTTTCTTCATAGAAGTTGTTCCAATGGGTGTCTAGTATAACATATCCAAATTTCAGCCCCATTGGATACGTGTTGAGACCTATGGCCTTCCTACACCAAAACAGGTTCAGAAAACTCGTTTTTCCAGCAACCAAAAGGCAACCACATGGGTTGGCAGCAAATCTGATCACCTTTGAACCCATGTGAAGAAAGCTTGTGCAGCAGCAAAAGATGAAGGATGGTGTGGGAATTCATCATGTTGTTCCTCCCTCTTAGCCCTATAAATAGAGAAGCCTTCAAGCTTCAAATCACACCCCAAGGGGGGGAGCTCTCAAACACTTCTCTAGAGCTCCCTTCCCTTCTCTCCCTCAATTTCTCTTAGCTTCCTTTCAAGTTGTCAATTGTTGTAATAAAATGAGTTTACTGAATTTTTCTTCAAGTTTTCAAGTTCTTCTTTAATTTTATTTGTAATGTACATTCTTTCTTTAGTATTCAAGTTTAATTAGTTTCCAAGTTTCAGTTATGGTTTTTGTTCTTATTCATTATGCTTATAAGTTAATATGCTAGTTTGAATGATTGATCACCATTTAGGCTTGCATGTTAGCTATCTTGGTTTGAATTAAGAGTAGACACCATGCTTTAATTCGAATTGAACTATGAATAGGAAGAGTATGTATGGACATTCGACAACAGGGATTAGATACATACTTGGTTGTTTAAAATGTTCTTCTATGCTTAATGGGTTCCTAATGCTTAATTTTAGGTTAGACAACAAATGATCAAATTAGGGAATTAGGAACACAAGGTTAGAACCAGACACCATGGCCTAATCATACTTTAGCTAGAATCAATCCGTTAATCTAATTGAACTTGGGAACTTATTTGCTTGAGTTATTTCCTTTTTATTGTTTTATTTATTTTCTTTTTCATTTCTGTTTTGTGTAGGGAAAATGAATTGGATCATTCAATCACCAATCCTCGTGGGATCGACCTCGCACTTACATATGCTATACTACCAAACGGCTCGTGCACTTGCGAGTATCACAAGTTGAGGATGCAGCTGAATCTATTTTGGTGCAGTGAATCCGACACAACAATGACTCCTCCCACCATATTGTGATAATGCCCAAGTTTTGGCCTCGATCGGAAATCAGAAGTTGTACGAAATTGGACACTTCAAGTTCGAAGGCAGTTTGTTCCGAATTGGAGTGGTTGGTGTATTCCGTAGTTCTAGCGATTGTACAATGCAAGTTCCAAGGCTGTTAGTGCTGTATTGGAGTGGTTGGTGTATTCCGTAGTTCTAGCGATTGGATTTCACTCAGAACTCACCACATGACTCCTCCCACCATATTATGATGATGCCCAAGTTTTGGGCTCGATTGGAAATCAATAGGTGTACGAAATTGGGCACTTCAAGTTCAACGGCAGTTTGTTCCGAATTGGAATGGTTGGTGTATTCCGTAGTTCTAGCAATTGGATTTCACTCAAAACTCATCGAATGACTACTCCCACCATATTATGATGATGCCCAAGTTTTGTGCTCGATCGGAAATCAATAAGTGTACGAAATTGGACAGTTCAAGTTCAAAGGCAGTTTGTTCCGAATTGGAGTGGTAAGTGTATTCTATAGTTCTAGCAATTGGATTTCACTCAAAACTTATGAAATGAATCCTCCCACCATATTATGATGATGCCCAAGTTTTGGGCTCAATCGGAAATCAATAGGTATACGAAATTGGACACTTCAAGTTCAAATGCAGTTCGTTCCGAATTCGAGTGGTTGGTGTTTTCCACAGTTCTAGCGATTGGATTTCACTCAAAACACACCACATGACTCCTCCCACCATATTATGATGATGCCCAAGTTTTGGGCTCGATCGGAAGTCAATAGGTGTACGAAATTGGACAATTCAAGTTCAAAGGCAGTTCGTGTCTTATTGGAGTGGTTGGTGTATTCCGTAGTTCTAGCGATTGGATTTCACTCAAAACTCACGACATGACTCCCCCCACCATATTACGATGATGCCCAAGTTTTGGGCTCGATTGGAAATCAATAGGTGTACGAAATTGGGCACTTCAAGTTCAACGGCAGTTTGTTCCGAATTGGAATGATTGTTGTATTCCGTAGTTCTAGCAATTGGATTTCACTCAAAACTCATCGAATGACTACTCCCACCATATTATGATGATGCCCAAGTTTTGGGCTCGATCGGAAACCAATAAGTGTACGAAATTGGACACTTCAAGTTCAAAGGCAGTTTGTTCCGAATTGGAGTGGTAAGTGTATTCTATAGTTCTAGCAATTGGATTTCACTCAAAACTTATGAAATGATTCCTCCCACCATATTATGATGATGCCCAAGTTTTGGGCTCAATCGGAAATCAATAGGTATACGAAATTGGACACTTCAAGTTCAAATGCAGTTCGTTCCGAATTCGAGTGGTTGGTGTGTTCCACTGTTCTAGCGATTGGATTTCACTCAAAACACACCACATGACTCCTCCCACCATATTATGATGATGCCCAAGTTTTGGGCTCGGTCGGAAGTCAATAGGTGTACGAAATTGGACAATTCAAGTTCAAAGGCAGTTCGTGTCTTATTGGAGTGGTTGGTGTATTCCGTAGTTCTAGCGAATGGATTTCACTCAAAACTCACGACATGACTCCCCCCACCATATTACGATGATGCCCAACTTTTGGGCTCAATCGGAAATCAATAGGTATACGAAATTGGACACTTCAAGTTCAAATGCAGTTCGTTCCGAATTCGAGTGGTTGGTGTGTTCCACAGTTCTAGCGATTGGATTTCACTCAAAACTCACCAAATGACTCCTCCCCCAATATTATGATGATGCCCAAGTTTAGGGCTCGATCGGAAATCAATAGGTGTACGAAATTGGACACTTAATGTACAGAGGCAGTTTGTTCCGAATTGGAGTGGTTGCTTTATTCCGTAGTTCTAGCGATTGGATTTCACCCAAAACTCACCACATGACTCCTCCCACCATATTATAATGATGCGCAAGTTTTGGGCCCGATTGGAAATCAATAGGTGTACGAAATTGGATACTTCAAGTTCGAAGGCAGTTTGTTCCGAATTGGAGTGGTTGGTGTATTCCGTAGTTCTAGCGATTGGATTTCACTCAAAACTCACCAAATGACTCCTACCACCATATTATGATGACGCCCAAGTTTTGGGCTCGATTGGAAATCAATAGGTGTACGAAATTGGACGCTTCAAGTTCAAAGGCAGTTTGTGCTTTATTGGAGTGTTTGGTGTATTCCGTAGTTCTAGCCATTTGATTTCACTCAAAACTCACCAACTGACTCCTCCCACCATATTATGGTAATGCCCAAGTTTTGGGCTCGATCGGAACTCAATAGGTGTACGAAATTGGACACTTCAAGTTCTAAGGCAGTTGTTCCGAATTGGAGAGGTTGGTGTATTCCGTAGTTCTAGCGATTGGATTTCACTCAAACCTCACCACATGACTCCTCCCACCATCTTATGATGATTCCCAAGTTTTGGAATGTTTGGAGTATTCCGTAGTTCTAGCGATTGGATTTCACTCAAAACTCACCACATGACTCCTCCCACGATATTATGATGGTTCCCAAGTTTTGGGCTCGATCAGAAATCAATAGGTGTACGAAATTGGACACTCCAAGTTCAGAGGCAGTTTGTTCCGAATTGGAGTGGTTGGTGTATTCCATAGTTCTAGCGATTGGATTACACTTGAAACTCACCACATGACTCCTCCCAACTTATACGAAATTGGACACTTCAAGTTCAAAGGCAGTTTGTTTCGAATTGGAGTGGTTGGTGTATTCCTTAGTCCTAGCGATTGGATTTCCCTCAAAACTCACCACATGACTCCTCCCACCATATTATGACGATGCCCAAGTATTGGGCTCGATCGGAAATCAATAGGTGTACGAAATTGGACACTTCAAGTTCAAAGGCAGTTTGTTCCGAATTGGAGTGGTTGGTGTATTCCGTAGTTCTAGCGATTGGATTACACTCGAACCTCACCACATGACTCCTCCCACCATATTATGATGATGCCCAAGTTTTGGGCTCTATCGGAAATCAATTGGTGTACGAAATTGGACAATTCAAGTTCAAAGGCAGTTCGTGCCTTACTGAAGTGGTTGGTGTATTTCTTAGTTCTAGCGATTGGATTTCACTCAAAACTCCCCAAATGACTCCTCCCAACTTATTATCCTGACGCCCAAGTTTTGGGCTCAATCGGAAATCAATAGGTGTACGAAATTGGACACTTCAGGCAGTTTGTTCCCAATTGGAGTGGTTGGTGTATTCCGTAGTAGTAGTGATTGGATTTCACTCAAAACTCACCACATAACTCCTCCCACCATATTATGATGATGCCCAAGTTTTGGACTCGATCGGAAATCAATAGGTGTACGAAATTGGACAATCCAAGTTCAGAGGCAGTTTGTTACGAATTGGAGTGGTTGGTGTATTCCATAGTTCTAGCGATTGGATTACACTCGACACTCACCACATGACTCCTCCCACCATATTATGATGATGCCCAAGTATTGGGCTCGATCGGAAATCAATAGGTGTACGAAATTGGACAATTCAAGCTCAAAGGCAGTTCGTGCTTTATTGGAGTGGTTGGTGTATTCCGTAGTTCTAGCGATTGGATTACACTCGAAACTCACCACATGACTCCTCCCACCATATTATGATGATGCCCAAGTTTTGGGCTCTATCGGAAATCAATAGGTGTACGAAATTGGACAATTCAAGTTCAAAGGCAGTTCGTGCCTTACTGGAGTGGTTGGTGTATTTCCGTAGTTCTAGCGATTGGATTTCACTCAAAACTCCCCAAATGACTCCTCCCAACATATTATGATGATGCCCAAGTTTTGGGCTCGAATCGGAAATCAATAGGTGTACGAAATTGGACACTTCAAGTTCAAAGGCAGTTTGTTCCCAATTGGAGTGGTTGGTGTATTCCGTAGTTCTAGCGATTGGATTTTCACTCAAAACTCACCACATGACTCCTCCCTCCATATTATGACTGATGCCCAAGTTTTGGGCTCGATCGGAAATCAATAGGTGTACGAAATTGGACACTTCAAGTTCAAAGGCAGTTCGTTCCGAATTGTGAGTGGTTGGTGTATTCCGTAGTTCTAGCGATTGGATTTCACTCAAAACTCACCACATGACTCCTACATGATATTATAATGATTCCCAAGTTTTGGGCTCGATCGGAAATCAATAGGTGTACGAAATTGGACGCTTCAAGTTCAAAGGCAGTTACACCTTATTGGAGTGGTTGGTGTATTTCGTAGTTGTAGCGATTGGATTTCACTCAAAACTCCCAAAATGACTCCTCCCAACTTATTATGATGACGCCCAAATTTTGGGTTCTATCGGAAATCAATAGGTTTACGAAATTGGACACTTCAAGTTCAAAGGCAGTTTGTTCCGAATTGGAGTGGTTGGTGTATTCCGTAGTTCTCGCGATTGGATTACACTCGAAACTCACCAAATGACTCCTCCCACCATATTATGATGATGCCCAGGTTTTGGGCTCGATCGGAAATCAATAGGTGTACGAAATTGGACAATTCAAGTTCAAAGGCAGTTCGTGCCTTATTGGAGTGGTTGGTACATTTCGTACTTCTAGCGATTGGATTTCACTGAAAACTCACCAAATGACTCCTCCCGCCATATTATGATGATTACTAAGTTTTGGGCTCGATCGGAAATCAATAGGTGTACGAAATTGGACACTTCAAGTTCGTAGGCAGTATCTTCCGAATTGGAGTGGTTGGTGTGTTCCGTAGTTCTAGCGCTTGGATTTCACTCAAAACTCGGCACATGACTCCTCCCACCATATTATGACGACCCCCAAGTTTTGGGCTCGATCGGAAATCAACAAGTGTACGAAATTTGACAATTCAAGTTCAAAGGCAATTCGTGCTTTATTGGAGTGTTTAGTGTATTCCGTAGTTCTAGCGATTGGATTTCACTCAAAACTCATCAAATGATTCCCGCCCCCATATTATGATGATGCCCAAGTTTTGGGCTCGCTCGGAACTCAATAGGTGTACGATATTGGACACTTCAAGTTCAAAGTCAGTTTGTTCCGAATTGGAGTGGTTGGTGTATTCCGTAGTTCAAGCGATTGGATTTCAATGAAAACTGTCCACATGACTCCTCCCACCATATTATGATGATGCCCAAGTTTTGGTGTTGTTGGTGTATTTTGCAGTTCTAACGATTGGTGTGGTTGGTGTATTTTGCAGTTCTAGCAAAGGCAGTTCGTGCGTTATTGGTGTGGTTGGTGTATTTTGCAGTTCTAACGATTGGATTTCACTCAAAACTCACCAAATGACTCCTCCCAACATATTATGATGATGCCCAAGTTTTGAGCTCGATTGGAAATCAATAGGTGTACGAAATTGTTCACTTTAAGTTCAAAGGGAATTCGTGGCTTATTGGAATGGTTGGTGTATTCCGTAGTTCTAATGATTGGATTTCACTCAATACTCTCCACATGACACCTCCCACCATATTATGATGATGCCCAAGTTTTTGGGCTCGGTCGGAAATCAATAGGTGTACGAAATTGGACACTTCAAGTTCAAAGGCAGTTCGTTCCTTATTGGAGTGGTTGGTGTATTTCGTAGTTCTAGCGATTGGATTTCACTCAATAGGTGTACGAAATTGGACACTTCAAGTTCAAAGGCAGTTCGTGCCTTATTGGAGTGGTTGGTGTATTCCGCAGTTCTAGCGATTGGATTTCACTCAAAACTCATCAAATGACTCCTTCCCCGTATTATGATGATGCCCAAGTTTTGGGCTCGATCGGAAATCTATAGGTGTACGAAATTGTACAATTCAAGTTCAAAGGCAGTTCGTGCCTTATTGGAGTGGTTGGTGTATTCCGTAGTTCAAGCGATTGGATTTCACTCAAAACTCACCACATGACTCCTTCCACCAGATTATGATGATGCCCAAGTTTTGGGCTCGATCGGAAATCAATAGGTGTACGAAATTGGACAATTCAAGTTCAAAGGCAGTTGGTGCTTTACTTGAGTGTTTGGTGTATTCCGTAGTTTTAGCAATTGGATTTCACTCAAAACTCATCAAATGACTCCTCCCCCCATATTATGACAATGCCCAAGTTTTGGGCTCGATCGGAAATCAATAGGTGTACGAAATTGGACAATTCAAGTTCAAAGGCAGTTCGTGCGATATTGGAGTGGTTGGTGTATTTTGCAGTTCTAGCGATTGAATTTCACTCAAAACTCCCCAAATGACTCCTCCCAACATATTATGATGATGCCCAAGTTTTGAGCTCAATCGGAAATCAATAGGTGTACGAAATTGGACACTTCAAGTTCAAAGGCAGTTTGTTCCGAATTGGAGTGGTTGGTGTGTTCCGTAGTTCTAGAGATTGGATTTCACTCAAAACTCACCACATGACTCCTCCCACCATATTATGATGATCCCCAAGTTGTGGGCTTAATCGGAAATCAATAGGTGTACGAAATTGGACAATTCAAGCTCAAAGGCAGTTCGTGCTTCATTGGAGTGTTTGGTGTATTCCGTACTTCTAGCGGTTGGATTTCATTCAAAACTCATCAAATGACTACTCCCACCATATTACGATGATGCCCAAGTTTTGGGCTTGATTGGAAATCAACAGGTGTACGAAATTGGACAATTCAAGTTCAAAGGCAGTTCGTGCATTATTGGAGTGTTTGGTGTATTCCGTAGTTCTAGCGGTTGGATTTCACTCAAAACTCACCAAATGACTCCTCCCACCATATTATGATGATGCCCAGGTGTTGGGCTCGATCGGAAATCAATAGGTGTACAAAATTGGACAATTCAAGTTCAAAGGCAGTTCGTGCTTTGTTGGAGTGTTTGGTGTATTCCGTAGTTCTAGCGGTTGGATTTCACACAAAACTCACCAAATGACTCCTCCCACCATAATATGATGATGCCCAAATTTTGGGCTCGATCGGAAATCAATAAGTGTACGAAATTGGACACTTCAAGTTCAAAGGCAGTTTGTTCCGAATTGGAGTGGTTGGTGTATTTCGCAGTTCTAGCAATTGGATTTCACTCAAAACCCACCACATGACTCCTCCCACCGTATTATGATGATGCCCAAGTATTGGGCTCGATCGGAAATCAATAGGTGTACGAAATTGGACACTTCAAGTTCAAAGGCAGTTCGTGCCTTATTGGAGTGGTTGGTACATTTCGTAGTTCTAGCGATTGGATATCACTCAAAACTCACCAAATGACTCCTCCCACCATATTATGATGATGCCCAAGTTTTGGGCTCGATCGGAAATCAATAGGTGCACAAAATTGGACATTTCAAGTTCAAAGGCAGTATGTTCTGAATTTTAGTGGTTCGTGTATTCCGTAGTTCTAGGGATTGGATTTCTCCCAAAACAAACCACATGACTCCTCCCACCATATTATGATGATGCCCAAGTTTTGGGAACGATCGGAAATCAATAGGTGTACGAAATTGGACACTTCAAGTTCTAAGGTAGTTTGTTCCGAATTGGAGTGGTCGGTGTATTCCCCAGTTCTAGCAATTGGATTTCACTCAAAACTCACCACATGACTCCTCCCACCATATTATGATGATGCCCAAGTTTTGGGCTCGATCGGAAATCAATAGGTGTACGAAATTGGACACTTCAAGTTCAGAGGCAGTTCGTGCCTTATTTGAGTGGTTGGTACATTTCGTAGTTCTAGCGATTGGATTTCACTCAAAACTCACCAAATGACTCCTCCCACTATATTATGATGATGCCCAAGTTGTGGGCTCGATCGGAAATCAATAGGTGTACGAAATTGGACAATTCAAGTTCAAGGGCAGTTCGTGCTTTATTGGAGTGTTTGGTGTGCTTCGTAGTTTTAGCGATTGGATTTCCCTCAAAACACATCAAATGACTCCTCCCGCCATATTATAATGATGGCCAAGTTTTGGGAACGATCGGAAATCATTATGCATACGAAATTGGACAATTCAAGTTCAAAGGCAATTCGTGCCTTATTGGAGTGGTTGGTGTATTCCGTAGTTCTAGGGATTGGATTTCACCACATGACTCCTCCCACCATATTATGATGATGCCCAAGTTTTGGGCTCGATTGGAAATCAATAGGTGTACGAAATTGGAAAATTCAAGTTCAAAGGCAGTTCGTGCTTTATTGGAGTGTTTGGTGTATTTCGTAGTTCTAGCGATTGGATTTCACTGAAAACTCACCACATGACTCCTCCCACCATATTACGATGATGCCCAATTTTTGGGCTTGATCGGAAATCAATAGGTGTACGAAATTGGACACTTCAAGTTCAATGGCAGTTTTTTCCGAATTAGAGTGGTTGGTGTATTCCGTAGTTCTAGCAATTGGATTTCACTCAAAACTCACCAAATGACTCCTCCCACCATATTATGATGATGCCAAAGTTTTGGGCTTGATCGGAAATCAATAGGTGTACGAAATTGGACACTTCAAATTCAAAGGCAGTTTGTTCCGAATTGGAGTGGTTGGTGTATTCCGTAGTTCTAGCGATTTGATTTCACTCAAAACTCATCAAATGACTCCTGCCACCATATTATGATGATGCCCAAGTTTTGGGCTCGATCAGAAATCAATAGGTGTGTACGAAATTGGACAATTCAAGCTCAAAGGCAGTTCGTGCTTTATTGGAGTGTTTGGTGTATTCCGTAGTTCTAGCGATTGGATTTCACTCAAAACTCATCAAATGACTCCTGCCACCTTATTATGATGATGCTCAAGTTTTGGTCTAGGTTGGAAATCAATAGGTGTACAAAATTGGACAATTCAAGTTCAAAGGCAGTTAGTTCCTTATTAGAGTGGTTGGCACATTTCGTAGTTCTAGGGATTGGATTTCACTCAAAACTCACCAAATGACTCCTCCCTCCATATTATGATGATGCCCAAGTTTTAGGCTCGATCGGAAATCAATAGGTGTACTAAATTGGACAATTCAAGTTCAAAGGCAGTTCGTGCTTTATTGGAGTGTTTGGTGTATTCCGAAGTTCTAGCGATTGGATTTCACTCAAAACTCACCAAATGACTCCTCCCACCATATTATGATGATGCCCAAGTTTTGGGCACGATCGGAAATCAATAGGTGTACGAAATTGGACAATTCAATTTCAAAGGCAGTTCGTGCCTTATTGGAGTGGTTGGTACATTTCGTAGTTCTAGCGATTGAATTTCACTCAAAACTCACCAAATGACTCCTCCCACCATATTATGATGATGCCCAACTGGAGTGCTTGGTGTACGAAATTGGACACTTCAAGTTCAAAGGCAGTATGTTCCGAATTGGAGTGCTTGGTGTATTCCGTAGTTCTAGCAACTGGATTTCACTCAAAACTCACCACATGACTCCTCCCACCATACTATGATGATGCCCAACTTCTGAGCGCGATCGGAAATCAATAGGTGTCCGAAATTGGACAATTCAAGGTCAAAGGCAGTTTGTTCCGAATTGGAGTGGTTGGTGTATTCCATAGTTCTAGCGATTGGATTTCACTCAAAACACACCGCATGACTCCTCCCACCATATTATGATGATGCCCAAATTTTGGGCTCGATCGGAAATCAATAGGTGTACGAAATTGGACAATTCAAGCTCAAAGGCAGTTCGTGCTTTATTGGAGTGTTTGGTGTATTCCGTAGTTCTAGCCGTTGGATTTCACTCAAAACCAATCAAATGACTCCTCCCACCATATTATGATGATGCCCAAGCTTTGGGTGCGATCGGAAATCAATAGCTGTACGAAATTGGACAATTCAAGTTCAAAGGCAGTTTGTTCTGAATTGGAGTGGTTGGTGTATTCCTTAGTTCTAGAGATTGGATTTCACTCAAAACTCACCACATGACTCCTCCCACCATACTATGATGTTGCCCAAGTTTTGGGCTCGATCGGAAATCAATAGGTGTACGATATTGGACAGTTCAAGTTCAAAGGCAGTTCGTGCCTTATTGGAGCTGTTGGTGTATTTCGTAGTTCTAGCGATTGGATTTCACTTAAAACTCACCAAGTGACTCCTCCCAACATATTATGATGATGCCCAAGCTTTGGGAGCGATCGGAAATCAATAGGTGTACGAAATTGGACAATTCAAGTTCAAAAGCAGTTCGTGCCTTACTGGAGTGGTTGGTACATTGCGTAGTTTTAGGGATTGGATTTTACTCAAAACTCACCCAATGACTGCTCCCACCATATTATGATGATGCCCAAGTTTTGGGCTCGATCGGAAATCAATAGGTGTACGAAAATGGACAATTCAAGTTCAAAGGCAGTTCGTGCCTTATTGGAGTGGTTGGTACATTTCGTAGTTCTAGCGATTGGATTTCACTCAAAACTCACCAAATGACTCCTCCCACCATATTATGACGATGCCCAAGTTTTGGGCTCGATCGGAAATCAATAGGTGTACGAAATTGGACAATTCAAGTTCAAAGGCAGTTCGTGCCTTATTGGAGTGGTTGGTACATTTCGTAGTTCTAGCGATTGAATTTCACTTAAAACCAACCAAATGACTCCTCCCTCAATATTATGATGAGGCCCAAGTTTTAGGCTCGATTTTAAATCAATGGGAGTACGAAATTGGACACTTCAAGTTCAAAGGCATTTTGTTCCGAATTGGAGTGGTTGGTGTATTCCGTAGTTCTAGTGATTGGATTTTACTCAAAACTCACCACATGACTCCTCCCACCATATTAGGATGATGCCCAAGTTCTGAGCTCGATCGGAAATCAATAGGTGTACGAAATTGGACAATTCAATTTCAAAGGCAGTTCGTGCTTTATTGGTGTGTTTGGTGTATTTCGTAGTTCTAGCGATTGGATTTCACCCAAAACTCATCAAATGACTCCTCCCTCCATATTATGATGATGCCCTAATTTTGGGCTCGATCAGAAATCAATAGGTGTATGAAATGGGACAAATCAAGTTCAAAGGCAGTTCTTGCCTTATTGGAGTGGTTGGTACATTTCGCAGTTCTAGTGATTGGATTTCACTCAAAACTCACCAAATGACTCCTCCCAACATATTATGATGATTCTCAAGTTTTGGGCTCGACCGGAAATCAATAGGTGTACGAAATTGGACACTTCAAGTTCATAGGCAGTTTGTTCCGAATTGGAGTGGTTGGTGTATTCCGTAGTTCTAGCGATTGGGTTTCACTCAAAACTCTCCACATGACACCTCCCACCATATTATGATGATGCCCAAGTTTTGGGCTCGATCAGAAGTCAATAGGTGTACGAAATTGGACAATTCAAGTTCAAAGGCAGTTCGTGCCTTATCGGAGAGGTTGGTGTATTTCGAAGTTCTAGCGATTGGATTTCACTCAAAACTCACCAAGTGACTCCTCCCAACATATTATGATGACGCCTCAGCTTTGGGTTCGATCGGAAATCAATAGGTGTACGAAATTGGACAATTCAAGTTCAAAGCCAGTTCCAGCCTTATTGGAGTGGTTGGTACGTTTCGTAGTTCTAGCGATTGGATTTCACTCAAAACTCACTAAATGACTCCTCCCACCATATTATGATGATGCCCAAGTTTTGGGCTCAATCGGAAATCAATAGGTGTACGAAATTGGACACTTCAAGTTCAAAGGCAGTATGTTCCGAATTGGAGTGCTTGGTGTATTCCGTAGTTCTAGCAACTGGATTTCACTCAAAACTCACCACATGACTCCTCCCACCATACTATGATGATGCCCAACTTCTGAGCGCGATCGGAAATCAATAGGTGTACGAAATTGGACAATTCCAGGTCAAAGGCAGTTTGTTCCGAATTGGAGTGGTTGGTGTATTCCATAGTTCTAGCGATTGGATTTCACTCAAAACACACCGCATGACTCCTCCCACCATATTATGATGATGCCCAAATTTTGGGCTCGATCGGAAATCAATAGGTGTACGAAATTGGACAATTCAAGCTCAAAGGCAGTTCGTGCTTTATTGGAGTGTTTGGTGTATTCCGTAGTTCTAGCCGTTGGATTTCACTCAAAACTCATGAAATGACTCCTCCCACCATATTATGATGATGCCCAAGCTTTGGGAGCGATCGGAAATCAATAGGTGTACGAAATTGGACAATTCAAGTTCAAAGGCAGTTTGTTCTGAATTGGAGTGGTTGGTGTATTCCTTAGTTCTAGAGATTGGATTTCACTCAAAACTCACCACATGACTCCTCCCACCATACTATGATGTTGCCCAAGTTTTGGGCTCGATCGGAAATCAATAGGTGTACGATATTGGACAATTCATGTTCAAAGGCAGTTCGTGCCTTATTGGAGCTGTTGGTGTATTTCGTAGTTCTAGCGATTGGATTTCACTCAAAACTCACCAAGTGATTCCTCCCTACATATTATGATGATGCCCAAGCTTTGGGAGCGATCGGAAATCAATAGGTGTACGAAATTGGACAATTCAAGTTCAAAAGCAGTTCGTGCCTTACTGGAGTGGTTGGTACATTGCGTAGTTTTAGGGATTGGATTTTACTCAAAACTCACCCAATGACTCCTCCCACCATATTATGATGATGCCCAAGTTTTGGGCTCGATCGGAAATCAATAGGTGTCGAA